>CAHIKZ030005176.1:690000-857500 GCA_903632075.3 Acanthosepion pharaonis | reverse complement strand
CGGTTACATTAAGTGGCAGTTTATATAGATACGAGTGGAAGATAACGGTTAACCCTAGACTAGAATAGATTAAAATTATAATGATTGGGGAAACATCCTCTTGTGGTCGGTTCCATAGTGCAGTGGGGTCGCGGAAAGAAGCTGTTCGAGTGGAACTTACTCCTCACCGATGGAATACGAAGAAATTAGTGCGAGATCGGATGAGAGATCAGCTGCCAATTTCTGATCAACAAGAGTTTTAGAGGGGCACCTGTATATCGTAGTATCATCGACATAGATGTTTGCAAATGATCTGAGTATATTCTTGGCCAGTTTATTTATGTAAATCAAAAAGGTGGTCGGTATAAGAAGTGACCTCTGTTGGACGCCTGCTTTGACAGCCAGATCCCCAGAGGACTGGCCGTTAAAACTAGCTTCATGTAATTACTTGTTGGAAAGGACTTTATAATTGAGATTCCATAGCGGGAGAGCTTGTGAGAAACCTCCTGCCTCAAGTAAACACCTGTCGTATGATGTAAAAGCAACAATAGATGTAAATGAGTGATAACTGTCAACCAGTCCGAAGAAAGACCAGTGATATTCTTTTGGAAGCACAATCCCTCAGTCTCTAAGAAGATGGAAACCAAGCACTGCATGGCGGATCCAGATCAATATTTGATATGAACCAAATCGATGACATATAAACTCGCTTTTACGTTGGGTTGGTCAAAGCCGTCTCTGACTGGGAATGAAATAACTTTCTAGTAATTATTTCCCGTGCTCCCCTGTCACTGGTTATTCTTCGAAGTTATCTCCATGTGGGATCTTTTAGTGCGGAATCGAAGTTGGTAAAATTTTCAATACTATTTTTTGATATATATTAGTGCCAAATTTGTTCTGGGTCTACCTCTTAGTTCCCTCTTATTTTGTTATTTTCGGTAAACATCAATTTTTCAATCGATTTTAAAATGTTTGCAGCGATTAACATTAAAACTAACACTATATTCGTAGCCACACGACGACTATATTTGCCTAGTTACGAATTCATGTATTTACTACTAAGTCCATACTTAAACTACAAAAAAACTAAGATCTTTCAACTTATTACGCATGTACTTATGTATCTTGGCAATGCATTCAGCTTTTTATAATCTTTGAAACTTATTTCACTCGTACACATTAGACACACATAAAAATTCAAAGAAAAAAATTATATTCCTCACTTGCCGACTTCGGGATGTCTGCTATAACAATGTGAGATATTTAACAAGAAATGTGATAGAAACACAAAGAAAAAGAATCTAAGTGAATTTGGTTAGATAGCAAAAAATTATTTATAATTTTTGAAATTCCCAGCGTCTCTCGTGCATGTGTCGTCACAACAACGTAAATAAACCCGGTCCGATGAAGTCCTAGCGTCACAATTTTTTTTTCTAATTTCTCATGTATATATGTATGTATATTTAAAACGAAATTAGAAAAATATTCAGCGAGGATCCACTTCATGCGAAGCCTTAGCCTCACAATATACGCACACTCCTAACATCATCCGACATGCATAATTCACCACCTCACTAAGGGAATATCACCTGCAATAAACTACGATGCTAAGTCTGTAAAAATATCATCACTGATAGCAATTTCACACTCCCTGTACTCACACAATATTCAAACCACCGGCTCTGACTTGTGACAGTTCAAATCTTATATATTTACTTTTCTGCCACAAAAAAAGGAAACTACGTTGGAAAAAACTGGAACGGAATTCAATAAAAAAACCGTCCAAAATGACAGCAATCATCTGTCGCTGTACACTTCAACCAAACGTTTCCTAGCTTTGATGCTATCAGATGCGTGCTTTTAACGTCTTCATTCAACAGCCGACACAAAAGGCGAAGATCTGAGCTGAAATTATTTTGAAAATAAAATCACATATTGAGGGATTAAACACAGAATTGCGTTTACTCAGTATAATTTCCACAAGGAGACCTCTAACCAACAACAACAACATTTCTCAGATGAGTAAATCTTCATTTCGTTGATATAGGACACAGGCGTGTTCAAAAATTCCGACTTTAAAATATTTCTCTTCGTGATTCAATTTGGTCAAAAGGTTAATATATAATAAATAGAATCAGTTTTATTGCCAACATTATCATTTTTTTAAATCAAATTTTATTAACCGACCTATTATATATATATATATATATATATATATATATATATATGAACTTAACATCTCTATTTGGCGCATAAATGAAATTGTGAATTGTTCATTTTAATTGTTGTTTGACTTCTGTGATTTACATCAAGTAGACTAGATATCCGTAATGGTATGTCGAGTGTTTACTGAAAGTTAAATGAAGACCTTATTTTGAAAAATACCTGAAACCAATCGTGATAGTATGCTTTTATGCCTTGGAAAAAAAGTCTAGTTTCATTTTACCCGGTAGAGAAGATTTATAGCCTATTGACATCTTCTCCATTGCAATCCAAACAAATGGAAATGTTCATATCACTTTCAATGGAAAAGATAGATGGACTAAATCGACCATTTTTAATGACTTGCCAGACAAGAAATTGATGGTGCCTTGTTGATTAAAACACAGAAACTCTGTTTTGTATTATATAAAGATCGATTCTTCTTGGACACAGTGGTATTGTTTGCCCACTCAAAACATGCGTTCAGCAAATATGTGAAGCCACAGGATGCCAATATGGAGACCAACCAAAAGTGATGGATAAACGGAAAAATTGGAAAGTCGTGAGATTCTATACAATCAGTACACCCTGATAATGTCGTATCTTTAAGAAATGAAACATGTTTCTCTTTCCTGACTCCTTTGTGGTTTACAAAGTAAACATGACACCAACAAGCTAAAAGGGTGTTAGCCTAATAAATTACAGCCGTTTAGGCCATTTAATTTATACGAGAAAAATTAAATTTACAATACTATTCCATTTGTTCTGTCGCAGTTAGCCAACATTGTGTCGTCTTGATGCTGTATATGACGTCCGTTCATTGCATATACAGAGTGCGGCTGACATAGCTAACTACATATACCCCCCTCTCATATACTGATAAGACATTAGTGACAATGTCTTACCATTATTTTGACGCACCCTGTATAAACACATAACAAAAACTATTTCATACCTTATTGTGTGTGTGTGTGTGTGTATGAAAAGTAAGATTCCTCAGATGAAGAATCTAAAATAGAACAGATTTGGAATTTGGAGTCGAATTTTATATGGAGCACTAAGTGAGGGTCGATCTTATTACTCAGTAGTACTTGTTGTCTATAAAACGAGGTTCTTATTTTCGTGTCAACTACAAAATAATGTCAAAATGTCTTCTGTCTCTTTGAATCCTGTTCTTCTTATTGTCCTTTCTCTTCTGTAACGTTTTCTCAGTTTCCTTCACTCTACTGTCTTTCATCCTCAGTAACCCTTTGCTTCTTAGTGACTTTATCACCTGGCTTGAGGTGAAGGGATTAAAAATAATCAATCTTACTTCAAGAGTATGCACACAAAAATAATAAAAACTTTAAGTAAACTTCAAATACACTTCTAAAGTTTCTCTAACATTATAGAAAAGATGACATTGAAAACTTTTGCATTAACCTCATACATTAAAGCATTCGCTTAGCCTGATTGTTCTAAAAGTTGTTAATTACTTGATCTCTTTCTTGTTTGGACCACAGGTTTCTGGATTATCAGCATTAGTTAGCCAACAACTTATTCTCCTTTCGTCGATGACCCCGTGGGTAATGAACATGATACTGGCGTTTATCGTGTCCATAGCAACAGAAGTGACCAGTAATACAGCAACAGCGACTCTTCTGATGCCCATTATGGCTGAACTGGTAAGTTCAAGTCTTCGTCATTTACACTGGCATATATGTGTTTTAGGGCAAGCCAACTTCAAGTCCACTTTTACCATTTATCTCTCCATCTTTTTGTAAATAACTCGAGTATTATTCATAGTCAAATTTCCCAATAATGTTCAAAATAATTCTGAATGCTTTCAGTCAATAAAAAGTCAGGAATATTATTGAATTCCTGATAACTCAAAACCCCTGTTTTTTATACAGAGTATTCCAAAAGTCTTGGGAATATTTTGACATTAAATATCTCAAAAACTATTAAGGATATAAAAAACGCACCTGACATATTCTGAAAGAATTTAATCTCAAGTTTTACATGGAATGTTCAATGTGAGCACCGTTGGTCACACAACACACATCAAATCTGTCATCTTCCAACTTCTCTTACATTGCAATGCAAAAGACACGACGAGTTGGTTTATCAATGTCCTGCAACTGTTGGGTTAACTGTAGCTTGTAAGATGTCATGTGAAGTTGTCTTTTTAAGACATGCCAAACAGTTGTTGTAGGAAACTGAAGTTCCTTACTGGCTCTTCTGATCGATTTACGGGAACTCCGCTCGAAGGCAGTTCGAACTCACTCAACCGTATCATCTGATGTTGAGGGGAGTCCCGTTCTCTTAGCTTGGCACCAACACCCATCCTCCATGAATTTACCATGCCATCTCAATATGGACTTCTTTTCTGGTGCCTCTTTTCAGAATTTTGTGCGAAATGCACGTTGAACAAGTGTCCATGATTCAGTTTTTGCAAATTCAAAGATGCAAAACGACTTTTCTGGTTGAGTGAACGTCATTATTGGATCTGAAAAAATATGAAAAAATCATTAGCATTACAAAAAACTTGAATTTAGCTTTAAAATGGTACCAGTTTCATCTTACTACCATTCATAGTTCAGCAGATATTAGGACTTGAAATGTTCCCAAGACTTCTGGAACGCTCTGTATTATGATAATGGCAGTACAATTGCATTATTTTAAGTTATGAATGGAAACAATATAAAATCTTTCGATATAATCACTTTGCATAGCCTACATCAAATATTTGAGATAGAAATTTGAGTTACATAGAATATAATATTTTGGAGCAGGAAAACTAAAGCTAATTTTGAAAATTGGATGTTATTTTTAAATTCAGCATCCCAAAAGTAGCCAAAACATTCCATTTTTTATAGGTCTGTGTTATTCAAGAACAAAATCCCTTTCTTTGTGAATTATATATATATATATATATATATATATATATATATCACGAACTTTTCCCCAAAGGAATCATACATTATAGGACCTCTCTTAACGTCATTTCGTTATAAAACTGAGGAAAAAATAAAATAAAACCAAATATATAAAATTAATATTCACTGTGTAGAATAATCGTATAAACACGGCAGCAGACGTTCGCGTGTCACAAAAATACCAGTGATGCCACGGAGGCAGTATGCACAAATGCTCTGATCCAAGATCAAAGTGCCAATCCATGCATAAATAATAACGTTATTTTAAAGATATATATGTATGGTCTGATATTCCACACCTTATGTCTGTATCTATAACCGCTCTATCTTCGATATTGAGCCCTCTTCCCTAAAACATTATCTTGAAATCAAAAGGGCTTACGGTCATGTAGAAACACATTCTCGATATATTCACCGTAGTTAAGCTTGCAAATCGGAAAGTCGAGTTCCAGGCGAGTTCGTTTATATTCACTTCCATGCAAATACCTTCTCCCCCTAGTTATGGATTAGTTAGTAAGAATTGTATGAGTAAATCAATATTATCTAACAAAAATTCTCACAATCTAAAAATTTTCTCTGGTTTTAAATAACTTGCAAAAAATCTAATTAATCATTGAAATCAAAAAGTTAAAGTACGCTTCATTTTTCGATAAATTTAACGTTTTAAGTAAGTCTTAAAATATTCTTCTCTTTATAATCTGGCTAAAAAAAGAACATTTCAATTGTTTCTTTTTATTGCTTTCTTGTAGGCTCTTGGAATCAATTTGAATCCTCTTTATCTCATGATCACGGCAGCACTTGCCTGTTCGTTTGCCTTTATGCTTCCTGTGGCTACACCACCCAACGCGATTGTATTTTCAGGTGGACACTTGAAGGTTTCCGATATGGTAAGCAAAGTTTGGTTTTCTCACCAAATATTTGATCCTAAGTTAATTCAAAACCATGTACTTCTAAACAACAACCTTGATCCTGGTTTGTTTTGAAACTTACAAAAATGTTTTAATTCGCAACACAAAAGTTAGCCTACCATTCTGTTACCATGTTAAAATTAACAACAAAAATATTGGACTGTATTTTGCTTTGTAAGGTTTTAATATCATGAGCATACCTTAAGTTGTTACTGAACCAAAAGGTACTGGTTCCTCGTAGAATAACTCAGTAAAGAAAAAGATTTTAAGGTAACCCAAATCAAAACTACTTCTATACATTTTACAAAAGATGAAGTGGAATGTGTGGGCGGTGGTGGAGAGTTGATACAGCAGAGTTTAAGTTCTGATCAAGTCTGTTGCGTCCACTTCTCATTAATACCCTTGAATTTATCTCTTCTTCAGTCAGCTATGGGTTAAATAACATTATAATCTGGGTCTGGTCGGCAACCAGTCTAGAACAAGGACAATTCTGAATTCAAAACTGTAGAATAGGTAACGGTAAACAATTACACTATATTTCCCAACAAGTTATAGTAATTCACTTATAATAAAGAAAGGAAGTCTGTAGAGAGCCATGATCGCCTAAGTCCTGAATGGATATAATATATTCATTCTAGAATGAGTGATAATGGAATGTTGAATAAACCAGATATTAATTAATAAAGCTTTGTCAATTTTTTTAAAAAGTTCACTTAATACAAAACCCAAGAGCCATTCAGAGGGTTAATGAATGGGATGTGTGATAAGAACAGGAAGAGGAGGAAGTAGGAAGTGAAAATTATGACAATATAGAGGATAGTTAACGATTGACCCTTGACTTGAAGAAGCGGTCTATTCCACAAGGCAGTGTTTCTTGGAAAGAAGATTTCTGTCTGGAACATTCTTCTTACTAATGAAATACAGAAGGGAGGGGTGAGAGTACAACCCCGTGGACGTAACCGTAGCAAGGTGGGGGGGTTGAGCTGCAAAGATATGAGCTGAGAGTACCAAACAACGGAGATCGTAATTTACCATGGGAGTAGCGACAGAATAGCAATATACGTTTGTAACGTTGTGTCTGTGGAAAAGAGGCTGTAGAGTGGAAAATAATTCATCCCCCACAAGGCCGTGTAAATGATGTTGAACCTCTGTGAATGCTGGAAAGTGAGGACTGGTTCTTCCATCTCGGATATAGCAGAAATACTCTTTTTTTTCTGACTTTTGTAAAAAAATAAAGCATGGCAGAAGTCAGTACGTTCAAGGGTGTTACAAGCAATCGACCATTTTTCCAGCATCTTTGGCAATGAATTGTATATAAGTTATAGCATTAAAATCTAATCTTGAATTTCAGTTGTTAATAAGGATCCTATTGATTAGCACAGAGAAGCCATATTATCTTAAATTCTTCTCAGGGGAAAGAGAAAATTGAAATTCTTCTTTACCTCATAACTTGTTACTGCCTTAGTCAGAAGTAGAAAGGGAAAGAACTTACGTTGTTTTATATATGTTTTGAAAATAGACAGGAAATATGTTAATTATTCAAGGGCAAGTAACTCTTAACTGAACCAACATTTTAAAGAATAACATTTTCAGTCAGGCTAATGTCCTTATCTTGCTATTATCACAATGTTTGGGTCGTTGTACTTTCCAGCCGTCTTCAGATGTTTGTTGATCCAGGTATTCTTTACAAATTTCGAATTAAATCCTTAATTTAATCTACAGAATATCTAAACTTGTTCTTCTTATTTAATATAATTCTGTTATTTTTCACTATTTCTACTAAGTCTAAGTTTGTGCTAGCTGGCCCGCGTATTAAAAAGTCATGTCACCAAAGCTAAACCAATGCTTCAAATATGATAAGACAATCCTGACCATAGAGCGGCTGAAACGTGATGATAACAACAAAGATGTCCGAATAAATAATGTAAATAATATTTTATTGTGTATATTTGAAATTATAATTTTACAAAAATTGTAAAACATTAACTCCCAAAGTAATATTAATGCGGTTACTTATTTATTTTTTAAAGTCCCTACCTGAAAACATAATCACAATGAAGAATATTATAGCATTGAGTCATGAATAATTTCCGTTTTAGTCTATATCGCCTTTATTCTTCAAAAAATAAAGTACAATTATATTTTATTCAGTTCTGCATTCGTCTTTATTTGCAAGGAAGTGTTGTCGCTTAGGCAGCTCTTCGGTACCTTTTTTGAGTAAAATTTTTCAGGTTTTAATGTGAAAAAGTTTTCGTCGACACTTGAAGAATTTGGTTTTCATTAGAGAAAGTTTTCCCCTTCGAAGCGTTTTGCATCGATTGAAAAAGATAATAATTGGTTTCAAGTGAATATGGAGCGTGGAGGAGAATAAACCAACCAGTCTGTTCCTGTGTTATTCTTGCGTTGCTACGGAGGAAAATATTTTTTCTTATTGATGAGATCAGAGTTTAGCTTTCCGCTACCACTTTTTCATCAATGTCGATTTTCGTGCTAAAAGCGGATCACAGCTTCATACATGTTTCTGATAACCTGAACTTCTTATTGGACAATAAATATTAAAATTATCTCGTGTATCTTCCCGTACATTGTTCTCAATAAGCAACACAAAACATATCAGGCTCCAGACTGAGTTTTGTAAGGCGCTTTCTGAGCGGTTAACAAATATTAAAAAAACAATTTACCTGCTCACCATTACGTCCGAATAACATCAACCTAGTTTTTGACGTGACGAAAAAACAATGCTTTCGGGATCCTGTCAAGTGATTAAAAAACATATAAATTGAAGGTACGAACGAACCCAGTCAGTGAGAATTTACGACGACTAGCATTTGCTAAACGAGTTCACGACGCTTGTATCATTACTGCAGCGAAGTACAAAGTTAGAATCTCAAATTCTTTAACACGAAATAACTTCGCTGTAATTCAAGCTAAAATATCAACGAAACAACTCACTCACCAACTTCTGCAACTTACTAAAAACTATTCAATTACGTTATTGAATCTTACTGTTATAAAAAAAGACATATCTCGGCTGATTTACAGGCAAATAAACTAACATACTCAAGAGCGAGAGCCGGATGTGAACGGGACAAAGCCCCGTCACAAAATGACCGGTATGTTCGTTTACAAATGTTCCCGACGCACGAGTTCCGGTCGAAAAATAAAATAATATTTAAAGTGTTCTATTTTTCGTCCAATAAAAATGCTTCCCTCCTAATTATATTCGCTTCGTTTTTCGAACCTGTTAAGCCATAAAAAAAAACGCCATATTAGGGGTCACACGGAAGTACAACAGGCAGTCAACAGGTGGCCAGGGAAGAGACCTGTCACGGTCAGGCCGAGCGGTCAGCAGCTGTCAGCAGGGGAGCATCAACCAGCGTCAACATGTGTGAACTACTATGAGAGATCGACCTAGATCCGAAGCCGGCTTATGAACTATACCACAAGGTAGCTGTCCCAAACCCTCACGTTCCTGTTGAAATAAATCTCGTTAATCTATTTCTGCTGTTGTGGTATTTCTTTCTTGCAACCATACGCTTGTCTATAACATTACTAAACTTAAGTACAAACAATTACGAACAATACTTTCAACTACGAGCAGCGAAAACAAATTAGACATTACGGAACATTCACTCCTCCAACTTCTTTGAATCTAAAACTTTATCAACATATTTTCAGCTTTACAAGATTTTTTGAACTCTTTTTCAGTAAACATTTTGAACGACAAGATAATTCAGGTTTTTGTGAGCTCAGGTAAAAAAATATTTTATTAGTAAAGACTTTAGTCCAGCCAAAGGGAAGTAACTCATATTAATAGTTATAAAAACTGTTGTCATTTATAAATATAAATATTGTACATGTTATGAAAAGTTATTTTCTTGTGTTCTTTCTCTTGTTTGCTTACACATTCGTTAAGTAAAAAAAAATGTGTGGGTTGATTTATGCCGTCAATACCACTACAAGAGCCCTTTATTCTACCAAATTTTATGGGCATGTTACAGCTGCTGGACATATAAATATGCATTTATGTTTCATTGCATTTTAAGAACAAAATGAATAATACGCCGATGATCTTGCCACAGGCTCCTTTCTTCCGTGGAGCTTAGCTTTTGCCAATCGACCATCTTTTGCATTCAACATTGTAACCCATTTTTTATCATCTATTACGATAGATTTAAGGAGCGATTAGTTAAGAAATTACTTATGATTCAGCCTAATGAAAACACTGAAATCGGCATCTTTTTTCCTTAAAGGGAATTAATTAAATAATTAAATGAATTAATTCACAAAAGAAAAGCAACAACAAAATTAAAAAATAAAGCAGTAAATAAAAAAAATTTAAAAAAGAATCAAAACCATGTCATTTCATATAAATTAACAATTAAGACATATCCCTTTATTTTTCTTGCAGGCTTCAGCTGGACTATTTGTCAATATCTTTTGCGTCCTCACTTTGACGCTAGCAATCAACACATGGGGTGATTCAATTTTCGATTTTCACCACGTACCACGTGCGTTTTTTGATAACACCACCCTCATAACCACTTTGGCTACGTCCAACGTCAGTCTACCATAATCCACACACACACACACACACACACACACACACACACACACACACACATAAAGGCGCACAGTGGAGAGGTGCTGAAAGGTTCACGGACAGAACGACTTCTTAAATGACCAAACATCAGATTTATGGGGGAAGGATTTTTCATTCAGGCCAAGAACTTTTCAGCACGCACACCCTCATATATAATTTTGTTTTTCACGTTACATCGCGTATTATCGCTGTATAAGCCAAAGTAATGGCAGATATTTAACATGTATTTAGACGAAAAGTACTTGTGCCGTTGTATAGCACTGAATATTGTCTTACGATTAGAACAAGTAACCGTAGATTGTTCTCATTTCATATCAGTTGATTCACTTTTATGTCGTCTTCATGTTTCTTCCACTAAAACCAGACTAAATGTGACTTTTCAACACTGCCACTATTATTTTTCTTTTAATCGGATATTATTTCTTATTACAATAAAACGTTACATTTATTGGGTGCTCATATTTGAGTAGACATCTTTGGTGCGTGTACGCGCACGCGCGCGTGTGTAAATGAAATTAATGTCTACTGGCCTAGTGATCGAAAAATACTACTTTTCTTTCTTAAGACAATAGTATCCAGAATGTATGTTATTCATAAAAGTAATTAAAAGCTTTTGTAACGAAAAAAATTCTTAGTTGCATTACATTTTTATTTTACAATTTATGGCAGGTTTTCTGCAACTTGGATGCTGTTTAACTAACAAAATTTAATTCAAATTCTTCGAGGACTTGTGCTTATAACAAATATAAGCATTAAGCGATACAAAAAAGAATTTCTTGAAATTTCCTAACATTTAAATGAGTGGGGAGTTATACATACATACACACACACACAAACACGCACACACACGCACACACATACATATATATATATATATATATATATTATAAAGATTTTCTAAAAAAATTTTTTCAAAAATAATCTAATTAATTCCTGAGTAATCCGAAAATTGTCCAATTTTTGCAAGCATTTCCGAATCAATGTGTTTTTCACCTCAAAACGTATGCTTAAATTTCCCGTACAAATTGAAGGAACCACATTGATGAAAAAAAAAAGATTTAACCAAAATTTCGAAGGTTCTAAAAAGGAATATTATGTTTTTATTTAAAAATATGTTTGATATTTTCACTTAATCATTTGATCTTTCCTCAAAAAAACAAAGGTTTTGATAAATTTTGTTTTTATTATGTTTTGTAAATTTTTTTTATCATGTATCCTCCTTTTTTAACGAATCTTTGGAGTTATCTACTTTTTAACACATTGGCCGATAAACACTTTATACTTTGTCGATTCATTCACAATTATCTTTTAATAATCATACTTATTATAAAACCCAGGTTGTGTGTGTATATGTGTGTGTGTGTGTGTCTGTACTTTTATATATTGGATCGGATTTCCTACATTTTTCAACCGATTTCAACAAAACTTCACAGGACTACGTAAAATTACCTTGCGGTGGTTCTGACAGCGCCAAAAATTGGAAAAAGACAATTGTTTTTGCACGAAATCAATTTGAAAACACGATTAAGAGGCATCGCTGTCGCCAGAATGAAAGGGGGACAACTCATATCGAGTTATACTTATTATAAAATCCAGGTGTTGTGCGCGCGTGTTCGTTTATATATGGGATCGGATTTCCTACATTTTTCAACCGATTTCAACAAAATTTCACTTTTTTTTTTTTTAGTGTGTTTCTTATTGTCTTGCACACTTTTTTCTTTATTTTTACATTCAGAATGCTTTAAAAATTCCATTTACAAGACAATTGTTTATAATAAAATTCTATTCAATCGGTAGACTCATAACGATTGAAAACAATGTTTTTGTTTGAGTTTGGGTTTGACCAATTCGTAAAAAAACAAAAAAAACAAAAAACAAACAAAAAAAAAATTATTAAGACATGCGTGTCCCTCAACCTTAAACAATAATCTTTGTCAATCTTATTTTTCAGTCTTTATAATACTTGATCCATCTCTTACTGTTACATCCCCGGGCAACGCCGGGCTCTACTGCTAGTCGGAAATAAAATTATCTTTTATAACATTAACCAATTATATCGAAGAAGTATTTTAAATTAGATTGCATAATCAGCTAATTTGTATGACACGAATATCATGCTAATAAGTATGATCATTTACTAGAAAGACCTGCGAAAATTTCACGGCTTTCCTATTTGAATTTTCTAATGAATCAATTCTTAAGTTAATGATTGAATAAGCTCATGGCAAATTCTGATACCAATAAAATATCAGTAGCAATTCTCCTATCATATCAAGAAATATTTCAGCTAAACGGCTTTAACAAAATATTGCAATAACAATCATAATTAGGAATGCTGGACGTTATTTTAAGAAGTGGGTACAAATGAAAAGATTTGAAATTGATAACTTTTTCCATTTCACTGAAACAGCCTTTAAATGCTTATATTTTCCCCACGTTCTTTCTTTTATTTTCTCACTGAAACTAAGTAGTGTCTTTCCCCCTCTTTCCATGCCATCAAAACCAAACAGTCCTTTATTTTTGAAATATTGACAAGGTATAACGATCGTGCGAACTAACGAAGAGAGGTACAAGCACAATTATTATATAGATATTTCTTCGATCTTAACAGAGATTATTTAAGATAATCCCTGGTGGAATGCTGTATCTCTATATTAAAACTTTCGCCTCTTGGATATTAGTTTCTGTCTTTACTCATTGTATCCATTTTCATCCATCAATAAAAAAAAAATTGAAAAATAAATATAAATATTTGTCATGATAATATAACTGTAAAGGTAGAAAATAATTTAAAAACAGCTACTCTGACCTTTACACGTTTCGACTTACTTTATCCTTCATCGACTTTACAAATATAATTTCCACACATCAATCCATCTGCTTTTAATTTGTAGTAATCTGCAGGAGTTGCCCTGTCTTCACTTTTCAGTCTTGATAGAATCCAAAAATGTCTTCGCGTCCTTGAGGGTGATGAATTATTTTCCACCCTATAACCCCTTTCCCACAGACGAAACTTATTTAAGTATTTCGCTGCTCTATCGCTATTTCTATGGAAAGTGTTCAGACGACCTATGTTCCTTAGTTTCACCTGCTATACCGCACACATTTTAGCGAACCACTCTCATTCCCTTCATATTCCATTGGTCAGATATGTTCCACTCGAGCTGCTTTATGGAATCAACTCCCAAAAGAATGTTTCCTCGATCACTACAATCTTAACCTGTTCACGTCTAGGGCTGTTTTGTTTCCCACGTATCTCTATAAACTGCGCCTTTTACTATGTAATAACATATTTCGAATGGATCTTGGGCCTTGTACAGGGTGAATATTATTGTAAAAAAGATAATAAGTTATTTTTTTTTGTTTTGTTTTGTTTTAGGTGTAAACAACAGCCAAGAACTTATCAAGGGAATATTTTGTGTCATTATTAGTTTTAAAATGTGTTAAAAGCTTAAAATATCACGCAGAGTTAAGCGTTAGTAGAACAAAATGTAGATGAATGGAAACAATATAGATTTGGAAAGATAAGAGCCAATTTCAAGAATCGAAAGTGACGAAAGAATCCCAACAAGGGAATGATTGTGTAGGGGAGAATAAAGATTAAATAATATCGTGAACTGCTAGTTTGAGTATGCTACCTTCAGGAGGCACGGTGAAGTAATGGACAGCGGCTCGGATTGAGGAATCAAATCCATTACATTCACTTACGTGCTAATACCTTTGGGAAAGGTATGAATCCTTTTTTCCCCCTCCCCCCAAGCTATGGGTAAATATAGCAGGACAGTCCGGGTTCTATATCCTTAGATGGCAACTGGTCTACCGCAGAAAGAAATGGCAATCTACTGCGGGAAAAAAAATCTGTCTCGTCAGTCATGTATCGAAAGATACATGATCGCCTAAGTGTGTATCACGCGTGTCATATAACTGACTGACCAGCAGAAAGTAGAATCGGCGACGGCGAGTTCAATTTCCGACCGAGTCTGTTGCGTCTATTTTCTCACAAATGCCTTTGGGAAAGGTACGAATCAATATCTTCTCCCTTATCCAGTTATGATTTAAATAGCAGGATAGACTGACCTCTCTAGTCTTGAATGGTAACCGCTCTAAGACAAGGAAGACTGAATCCAATCCGTAAAGAAGGGAACGAGAAACCGTTTCACTATAGAAATCAAAAACTTCAATGTACCACAAGGTTCGTTTGGTGGTGCTGAGGTTTCAGACGTAAATAGCCTATATATTCTATATAAAAATCAACAAAATAGTATACATAAAAAAAACACGGCCTGTATAGGGATGACGGGCTGATGATAGTGCCAGACAAAATAAAATGACAATATAAGAAAGCTGCTCTTTAAACTCTTCAAAAGTCTCGACTTTGAAATAGAGGTCGATATGAATAAGAAGGCAGTCTAATAGTTAGATGTAGAATTAAATCTAGAAACTGGCAGTCTCTTCCCATACATGAAACCCATCACAAAATTAAAATACGTAAGTGCTACATCCAACCACCCTACGAGTAGAATTAAGCACATCCCTAAATGTATAAAGTCAAGGTTATCTAGAAAATCCTCTAGTAAAATCATTTTCGATGACAAAAAATAAAGAATATGAAAAGACTTTAAAAGAAGAGAGGCATAAAACTAAACTGGAATGTAAACCTCAAATAAAACAACAAATGAAGAATAATTCGAAGAAAATAAAATGATTATTTGGTTTAACACCCCCCTTTTAACTTAAAGGCCAAATGTTAAATAGGGAAAATATTTTTCAAATTACTTAATAAACGCATCCCCCAAAATTCCGAAATACACAAGATCTTAAATAAAAACACAATTAAATTAAGCTACAGCTGTACTAGTAATTTAGAAACGACAATAAAAGACAATATGCCAGGAATTTCAAACATTGTTAACAGTGAAACATGTAACTGTAGAAATAAAAGTAGATGTCCACTAGATGGGGTTTACAAAACTGAAGGATTAATTTACAAAGCAGAAGCAAAAGTTATAAGTGGCCAGCCAAAATATAGGTAGGGTCTACTGAAGGCAGCTTCAAGAAGAGATGGTATAATCACAAGTCATCATTCACGCTATTTCAAGAATTAAGGATTCTATCAGAATAGCCAGCTATATGTGGAAATTAAAAGTAAAAATAACAAATATCCGATTGTAAGCCGGGAATAGTAAAAAACCCAAATCTTACAACAATCATAGTGATATCTGTAATCTTTGTCAGGAAGAAAAGTTAACAATAATAACATTTGTAGACCAGAAAAACCTTCTGAATGAGAAATCAGAAATAATGACACGATGTATACACACTAAAAATTCCTTTTGATTTCATACGAACCAGGATAAAAATATGTATAATTCACATACCACCTCAGATACAATATCAATACCCTTGATTTTCTCCTCCTCTTCTATTAAGCTTCGCGTTGTGCGTTTATTTATTTTAACTAATAAAGCGTTGGGAAATTATTTATTCCGAATCGCCTGAAGATACCGAAAGCTTGAAACCAAGATAGCGTGATTGGCTGATCTATTTTTTTAAATATATATATATATATATATATATATATATATATATATATATATATATGCGCATATTAAATATCTTATATACACTTAAATATTTTATATACACTTTAAAATACCATCTCTTAAGACGATGTTGGTTATTAGCAAAAGTCTGATATCACCAAAAAAAAATAGTGTAATTATTGGCTGGTAGCGGTTTGAACTTTTAGGCTATGATGATGTGAAACTAACAATGACAATGATGACTATAGACTAAAACCTTCGCTTCCGACCTGAAATAGTTATCAGATGAGGTGTGAAGTCAACAAAAGCTGTGGTGCTTTTACATTTCAATTAGCTTAATAAAAACTTTGCTTTATTTGATAAATTATCTCATTTAGCTTGAATTATAAAACTTTTCTGGGATAGGATGCATTACATGAAAAAAGATTTTACAACGAAACAGGAAAAACTATTTCATTCCATCATTTGTCAACCACAAAATTAATCGGAATTCAATATCTTTTTTTTGGGGGGTAGGTGGAGGTGATACTATTCTGTTTCATTCATTTATTTATTATTGTTATTTACGTGCGACTGAGGTAATACTTTTAATAATCTGAGTATATTTTAGACATTGTCATGTAATAAAAAATCGTACTTTGATTTTTATATTTTTTCCCCATCTTTTTGTAATGTAAGTTTCTCCTCTCAGATGGCATTTTTTGATTGATTTATTAAATATGATAATTTATACATATATAATCAATGTACATACAGGTGGACTAAATGGCATGCGAGTGGTCTAGCCGTTAAGAAATGGAATCTGCATGATAAGTTCAAATTTCGCTTGACACAGTTTGTGCTCAATGTATTAATGCCATCGGGAAAAGTAGGATTCCATCTCTCCTCTCTCAACTGTGAGTTAAATAGCAGAACTTGACTCTAGTCTTTGTTGGCAACCATTCAAAAACAACAATACTGCATTTAAAACAGTGGACAAGGTAACGTGAAACCGTTCTTTCATGACAATACACAGCTTCTCTTTCTGATTTTCTTAAACTTCCCTGTGGACTATAGAGCCACAGCCTCATCACGCTTGGTGTTGCTGCAGTAGTGTTTTTTATTTATTCTTATGTAGTTGTTATTAACACCATGCCCAATCGGTTTTGAATTTAGAGTTATTGTTTCTATAAATTGTTTGCCAACTAAGACTACAGAAGCTCAGTCTGTACTGCTATTTAATTCATAAGGAAATGGATTCATACTTTTGCTTTTTTTTCAAATTTTGTTATGGGGTCCACCCCTTTTTCATACAAGTGGACTCTACCAGTGTGTACTTGGACTGTTGCCGTTAAATACCCAGAGTCAATCAGAGAGGAGATTGAGATTGAGTTGGAGGTAGAGTAATAGTGTGAGGTAGACGCTTGTAGAAGTCACAGTTACAAGCACGTAGACTCTAAGGAAGTCCTACTTCAAGACTGAATTTACCAGACTGTATATATATTATTATTATTGCTACTAACCGCGTTCCTGGGTTTACTAACCGTATTACCAATTGTATTATTGTGTAAATACATTTATTTGTTATATATTTCATTCATGCGTTTGTCATTCATTAGAGACCGGATTTCATCTCGGAATCCACAACAAAGTGGCGACGAAGATTCGAACTCACGCGGAAAAAAAAGAGCAACAAAAGAAAAATCTTCCCTCGTCGTCCAACAAGCAAATTGGCGACGAAGAAAAGAAAAATCAACAAAAGAAAAATCTTCCCTCGTCGTCCAACAAGCAAATTGGCACACACACACGGGAAGAAAAAACAACAAATTCGCGTCGAGCGATTCGAACTCACACGAGAAGAAGAAATAGAAAAATCCTCCCTTCGTCCACAACAAATTAGCGACAAACAGTTACGAGGAGTAAAAATACGTAAAATTGAGTTATGGAAGATTTTAAAAATATTTTGGTAGAATTGATAAAATACCAAAATGATCAACAATTACAACTACAAGAAAGAATGGAAGAAAATGGCAAAGGCAATTAGAAAGACAAATAGAGCTCCGGGAACTAATATTGAAAGTAGCGGGCAACAAGCAATTAAATATTGAAAAAGAAGCAACTTTTTCACAAGACGCAGTGTGGAATACCATAGAGATTTTCAAATATTCTCTAGATGAGGACAAAAATTTTGGAGATTACTTCAGAAGACATGAAGATATCTTTAACATTGACTGTCAAAATTGGACAAAAGCAAAAAAGCTACGTCTGTTGCTTAAAAAATTAGGAACTGAAGAATATACAAAGTTCGTGGATTATATCTTGCCAAAAAAGACGAACGAATTAACATTTGACGAAGCAGTGACATGTCTTAAAGAACTCTTCAGCCCCAAAACATCACTCTTCCACAGTAAAGGGCGATAATGAGGATTACTCCACGTTTGCCGCAATCGTAAATAAACATTGTGACGACTTCAAACTAGCGGAATTAACCCTGGACAATTTCAAATGTCTCATCTTTGTTCAAGGGTTAGTGTCAACAAAACATAGCGAAATGCGCAGAAGAATGCTTGCAAAATGACAAAATGAACCGGGTCTAACACTACAGCAATTATCGGAAGATTGCCAGAGATGTCTAAGTATAAAGAAAGACGCAAAGGACACTGAGGAATCTGCTGTTTCTCATATACGTAAGTTAAACAAAAGTCTACGTTTTTCACTCTCCCCAGAAAGAAAACTAAAATTTTAAGACAATGAAAAAAGATTCTCACCCTCCCTGGAAAGAAAAAGAAAATTTTATAATAAGAGAAAAAGTACAACATACAGGACAAATTATGACGAATATCGAAGCAAATATAAGCCCCCTCCATCAGCATGTTATCGATGTGGAGGACTACATTGGAACAAGGATTGCCGCTTTAGATATAAAAACTGTCTTGAATGTGGAAAAAAGGCCACAAGGCATCCCAATGTAGAAATAGAAAAGATACTAATAGAATAAGAGCTACAAGGATGCATAACGATGACAACACCAACGCAAGGAAATATGTGGAACTGGAAATTTTAAATAAAAAGATTAAATTACAACTGGATTCGGGTTCCGACCTCACGATAATCAACTTACCGACATGGAGAAAACTCAACAGACCTACCATGTTACACACACACAAAAGTGCCAAGTCGGTTACCGACAAACGAATAAAAGTTGAGGGAGAAATAATCGTGAATATTAAATTTCACGGCAAAGCAAAAAAACTTAAGATATACGTCATGAAAGATACTGAAAATCTAGTAGGTATCGACTGGATGCAGAAGTTCAACGTTTGGGACCTACCTATCAACTCTTTTTGCAAAAAGTTAGAGGTTGAACCATCAGATACTATAAAATTAAAGGAAGAATTATATAACCAATTTCCTGAGGTAATTTCGAGCGGGTTGGGACGATGCAACAAATTTAAGGCCAAAATTGAATTAAAAGAAAACGTCCAACCAATTTTTAAAAAGAAGCGAAATGTACCGTTCGCTACTATAGAAAAATAGACAAAGAATTGGAGAAACTTGAACAAACTGGAATTCTGTCAGAAACACAGATTAGCGAGTGGGCAGCGCCGGTGGTTTATGTAAGTCAGGAGAAATCCGCGTATGCGCAGATTTTTCGACTGGACTCAACAAGGCAATAAAAAACCATCATTACCCACTACCGAGCCCAGAGGAGATATTTGCAAAGCTCAATGGCGGTAAGATATTTTCAAAGATAGATCTAAGTGAGGTTTATCTACAAATCCCAATACAAGAAGAGAGTACGAAAATCCTTTGCATTAATACAAACAAAGGGTTGTACAAATTCAACAGACTACCATTCGGAGTAAAAGTTGCACCAGCAATTTTTCAACAAACGATGGACACAATGCTCACAGGCCAGAATTTCGCGACCGCTTATCTGGATGATATTCTAATTAAGAGCGACTATGTTGAAGAGCACACATCACACATAAAGGAAGTTTTTAGAAGACTTCAGGACTTTGGGTTCAAAGTAAAAGGAGAAAAGTGTGATTTTTTCCTAAATGAAATTAAATATTTAGGTCAGATAATAAATGAAAATGACAGGAAACCAGACCCAGAGAGGGCATCGGCAATTAAAAATATGCCGGAACCAAAAAATGTTGTAGAAATACAAAGTTTCCTGGGCCTAGCTAACTACTATGGCGAATTTATTGATAATATGCATAAACTGAGGGCTCCACTAAATGAGTTACTAAAAAAGGAGCATAATTGGAATTGGACAGAGGACTGTAAAAAAGCATTTAAGGAAATAATACAAAAATTAACTTCGGAGTTAGCATTGACACATTTCGATACCGAACTCGAAATCATTATTGCAAGTGATGCGAGCTCACATGGGGTAGGTGCGTGTATTTTACACAAGATGCGGAACGGTACCAACAAACCCGTTGCACACGCATCTAGATCATTATTACCGGCGGAGAGAAACTATTCACAGATCGAAAAGGAGGCATTGGGCATAATTTTTGCAGTAACTCGTTTTCACAGATATATTTATGGGAGAGAGTTCACGCTCCAAACGGATCACAAACCACTTCTTATGATTTTCGGTTAAAAAAAAATGGTCTACCAGTCTATACAGCAAATAGACTTTTAAGATGGGGAACTGTGTTACTAAACTACAATTTTAAACTGGAGTTCTTACCATCAAAGAAAATAGAACACGCTGACGGACTATCGCGATTAATACCTGCGAAAAGCCAACTGTTAGAAGATTAGGTAATGGCGGCATTACAAGCTGAAGATGAAATCAGTGAGGTACTATGCCATACAATAAAGGAACTACCTGTAACGCTGCTAGAGATAAGACGAGAAGCAGAAAGAGACGAGTTTATTCAGGATACCAAGAAAAAAAGTAGACGAGACAATTAGTAATTTAGCAGACAGTTTCTCAATCTGTAACAACATATTATTGTATAACGAGAGAGTAGTAATACCGAAGTCACTACGAAGAAGGATCTTAAAAGATTTTCACTTAGGACATCCCGGAAAAAACCGGATGAAATCACTTATGAGAAGTTTTGTCTACTGGCCGAACATGGACGATGATATCATGCAAATGGTGGAAAGTTGCAAAGGTTGTGCTGCTGCGGTGAAGGCACCACCCTCTTTACAAAGGCCATGGTCTAAAGTCGACAGACCGTGGTCCAGAATTCACGTGGATTACGCAAGACCCATTGAAGGTTACTATTATTTAATAACAGTAGATAGTTTCAGTAAATGGCCAGAGGATGCCAGATTTAAACTCCCGATGACAGAAAACACCTTAAACTGTTTACACGAACTATTCGCGAGATTTGGCGTCGCGGATTGTTTGGTAAACGATAACGGCACACAGTTTACCTCCAATGACTTCAAAGAATTTTGTGAGACATATCAAGTAAAACATATCAAGATAGCTCCGTACCACCCGAGGTCGAACGGACAAGCTGGAAGATTCGTTGACACACTAAAAAGAGCGTTAAAAAAAAGCTGAGGATGTACCGACGATAAAAGCGATACAACAGTTCCTCCAAGTGTACAGAATAACACCTAACGTGAACACGTCATCGGGTCTTTCACCAGCGGAATTGATGTTTGCTCGGAGAATAAGGTCTGTGTTTGACAAATTATTGCCAAACAAGAACAAAAACCAGTATACACCGATTGTACCAAAGAGATCGTTCAAACCTGGAGAACGGGTTTATTTTAGGATGTTTAGAAACAATATGGCTTACTGGGAGCCTGGCACAGTAATCAATAGATTAGGAAATCTAATGTACACAATAAAAAGCGAGAAGTTTTCACATAGAAGACATCGACCAATTACAAAAAAGACGTGTTGAGGAGCCAAGCTCGTCAACCGCAGAAAACGACGATTCAATGGATGCAATCTTCGAAGCTTTTGAGATCCAAAGACCGCAGGAAGACACAGAAATGAGAAGGTCAAACAGGAAGAGAAAATTTGTCGAACCCCTGATTATCAACCATAAGAGATAAAATACTAACTCCTCCCAAAAAGGGATCTAAGGAGAGGGGTTATGGGGTCCACTCCTTTTTCATACAAGTGGACTTGTTATATTTCATTCCTGCATTTGTCATTCATTGGAGACCGGATTTCATCTCGGAATCCGCAACAAATTTGAACTTGGCAAGTCAATTCTAATTTCGCTTACAGATATTAAGTGAAACTGCGGAGGACCAAGATTGCCTAGGTCTTGAAGGGACATGGTATTTACGAGAAATCAATGTCAAATACTGACTGAAATGAATGGAAAACGTATTATCGACTAAAAATATAAGTTTGGGTGACCAGAATTTTCCAATAACTATTCCCAACAAATGAGATCAGTTTTAAAACTGATCAAATAATGTCATTTGATAATAAACTAAGTTAATGTAAAGGACACGATGAGTATCGAACGGTCTGAAAAACTGGCTCGGTATCCATTGGTTCACGATGATCTATCTGATGTTGCCCGATTGTAATCATATTATACATTTTAGTCATTTTATTCATGATATGAAGTTTACATTTCTTTAATTACTTCATAAAGGTTACATTTCTCTAATTACTTAAAGTAACATAATTTAACCTTATTAACTTCTTCTTCTTCTTCTTCTCATATATTGTAAAGCTTATTACAATCTGATGACCCAAATATTTTAAAAACAATTTCGATTTGTTTTTGTATGTTTGATTACGTACAGAATTTCTGAAGTGTTGATGTACAAACCGATAAATCTAGCATTTCAAGGTCTCGCGTTTTAAGGGTTGTCCCTGCCACACACATACACACTTACGGCGAAAGAAAAACAAATGTTATCGTCTGTTCCATCATATTTAAGTATGAACACATTCAGCTGTCAATCAATAAATCGATTAACATGTCTGAAAAACAAGACCCCGTAGTTAATAAATGTTTGTATACAACATTTTATGCTATAAGGAAGTAATATTTCTTTCAAATCAGATTAATTTAACTTTAAATTTGCTAATGTTCCTCAAATAACGTTTCAAAAAATATATATTTATCTTTGCAAAATTTTTAAACTGAGAATTAACCTTTGTTTACAAATGTATCAAAAATGACCATTTTGATCGATTTTAATGAAAAAAAAAAATGATTCTGATCAGTATAATTTCTGTTTGAAATACACCACAGAGTATCTTGCTTAATAGAAATAGTAAATTTTAAATCCTTATAGCTTTTAATTAAAATGAAAGCTTCAAGAAAGCCTTTTAATTTTTAAAAATTCAATTTAAACCTAACGTATACCGAAATAATGGAGGTGCCTATTTTAAAGCTACGAGGAATTTGATCCCCATAAATGTTCGCTCATTTTGATATAATTCCTGGAACCCCAGTAACAACAGTTATGGTTGATATCTTGAGATTCCACATTATAATGACTTCTATTTCGAGGGTCGTGTATTTACTTAGTTTCTCAAATGTTTTAAAATATGTCTTGTTTTTTTTTTGTCAATATGTTTTTTTTTCAATATGATTTTTATTTTTTATTTTTTATATGATATCTGGTCAATTTGCCTTTTAAATTACAGTACATTGTAACCCTTTAATTCTGTACAAGTTTCGGTACCTTATGTTTCCAACCATCCTATTTGCGGGAGGTTGAATGCACCGTACATTGACCAATATAAGTACTGATCAATGTTACCATGTCGTTGTAAGTATTCTGTTGATGTCAGTCGGTCATATCCAGATATTATGTGGTCAATTGTTTCCGGGTGTTCTCCATATAACTTTCAGGACATTACAATGGTTGTTCCTGGTTGAAAGGCACTGATCCTGGGTAGCAATTACGAATTTTTCATTTTCTGGCTCGATACCATATCCTGCCAATCACTGAAAGGTAAGAGTTTGATTTACCTTAGGGTCGTTGGCACTGATAGGCTATTTACCGCGCAGGGATGTTTTTTTCCATTTCTCACTTTCTTAATGTTTTTAAGGCCGTTTTTGTTTTGTTGCTTTTTTTATTTGTTTTGCTTTTTCAGTTGGAGGCGCATTTTCTTCAGAATCTGTTGCGTAATTTTCATTTCCCGAAGATATTTTATGGAATCATTTGTCATACTCAGGATTCAGAACCAGTATTAACTTGCGTTTTTAATATATAAACATTTATTTTTACCTGCATTTCCTTTATAATCACATACTAGGTTAACAATTAATGACCTAGGGAAGCAAAGGATGTGATTTTTTGTTGTTTTCATTTAATTAAACAATAGACAACTATTAAAAGTTTTAAATGAACAAAGCTCTTTGCAGGATATGGTCTGTTTTGGTTTCCTTTAGAGATGGTGCACCAGGCATTTTTTATTTGTTGTTGAGTTTCTTTATCAGACCCAAAATTCCAACTACAAGAACAGTTTTAGTTTTTTTAAATGTTACTATTATTACTATTATTATTGTCAGTTTAATTTTACTGAAATGCAGTAAAATGTGCTTTATTATGTTCGAAGGGTGGTTGGATCTAATGTTCAGGTATCTTAATTTTGCATTCGGTTTTCATGTTTCTGCCAGCTTGAAGATTTATTTCTACGTCCAGATACTTAAAATTTTTTTAAACATTTCGACTTCTATTTCAAAGTCGAAATAATAATTTTAATCTCTCTCTCTCTCTCTCTATATATATATATATATATATATATATGTGTGTGTGTGTGTGTATGTGTGTGTGTATGTATTTAAAGCAAGTACGAAAATTCAAATATCTAGGAAGCCTTTCTAACGCTGCAACGGTTACATATTAGATGTATTTCATACATAGGAGTTCCTCGTACGCAATAAGACCCTACTTTATATAAAGAAACCCTTAAGAAGAGTATATTTTAAAGTTTGCACAAAAAATGTACATAAACAACGTAGATCGTATACAAAGATAGATTATGCCAAATTATGGTCTTAAAGAATTACGCCAATTTTTAAAACAAATTAATAGGTTTTTCGTATTTGAATAATTAAAACACTAAGATGCTGGCGTTTACTCGTTTGTTATCCACTTTTTTTTAATAATTTTAACAACCGCATACCTTTTAATTAATAAATTCGTATCGATTACATCCCCTTGAAAAGTATCACCAACATTTTATTTATATAGGCCATAGAACAATATTAATATAGACGCTGTATCTCTTGATATCGAGCACTATAATTACAAGGACTGATTGTCATAAAAACGTTATATTCCAGAAACACCCTAGGTGTTTTTTTGGCGAAACATTATCTTCGTTATATGTGTGTAGAGGACCGTGGGGTGATGTTGAGTAGAAATAGAAGAACATACATGGGTAGAATTTCCTGCTAGCCGGTCCAACTACATGAGAAAGTTGTACTTTAATTAAGTCCAAAGAAGGCAAAGAAAAACAAACACAAGACCGGTAAATATATGTAAACAAATATATGTATTAATAACAAGAAAGGTTACAAGTTACATGGACAGTTACATGGACAGAGTGCGTGTGGTGAATATTATATGTGTGTTGTGTTGCGGTGAGTGTTCGTACGTACGTGTATTGTTCTTAGCGTGTTCCCAGAATTTGGAAAACGCTGTATCTGTGAGCGTTCACATCTGCGAGGTGGTATAAGGCTGAAGCCTGAGGAAAAAAGAGGTCGAGCCGAAGGGTCAGCGAGTATTTATAGACAAGGGAGAGAGACCTCTGTTGAAGGGTTAAGGAGCTAAGTAGGAGTTAACTCCGACATGTGTAGGGCACACGCGTATGTGTGGGCATCACATCACTGTAAAAATAACCAGTTAGCTAGCAGATCTTTTATTGAAACCTGAATATGATCATTAGATTATATCTTAAAATACATAACATGAAAGAATTCACATAAATGTGTGTGCTATTGACTCATCACGTCTGAAGATTATCAGCTGCGATTTAATAATAGAAATTTTAAATCTGTTTAAATTATCATTAAAAGTTTATAATTGATACACTTATCGTCAAATAAAGATTTTTACCGAGATTAATTATTTACAAAAAATTATTTTGCTTGCTCATACTTTCTGTTTGTTCTTCGGACCGTTAAAGAAGTTGTGACGAATCTCTAAAAAAATCACATTCCTTGTTTTTATTGAAGATTATCATCTAACAAAATAACAGTTTAGTTGTAAAATAAAAATTTGATTCTTACAATCGTGCCGTAGATAAATGTCTCAACACATATTCATAGATAATTTCAAGGATGAATCATTATCTATCCTCATAATCTTAACTTCCTTCTATCTCCTTTTACATTCATATCACACACTTCATTCAGCAACCCTCTACTCTACCTTGTATTGGTTGAACTTTATTTAAAAAATAAATGTCACCATTAGATGACAGTTTCCAGCATTATCTTGAAACATTTCAGCCATACACGTAGAAAGAAACAAGTTTCCGCAGTTTATATTGTAATAATTGAGTAGGATATAAATAGAATAAAAGTAAAGACAATTAAAACCAGTTCAAGTTTTCAGTGACTTTATTTGAAATGATAAGCGGATACTTCAATATAATAACAAAAAAGAAAGCGGTAAAGTTAATCTCAAAGACAGGAAATCCCAGATGCAAAGAAAAGTGTCTCGTTGACAGTTTTTCTTATTGTTTCATTTTAATTTTATTTTTTTATTTCTATTTCTTTTAATCCATTTCCTCCTAGCGTTATTTCAACTGACGATTTCTTTTTTCCCCAGAAAACGTTCACAAATTCGTTAGAGTTCATATTTTCTTGATTTCAGACGAAAACTTAGGACTTTTCCAATACATAATATTTCAGTGAAATTTTCACTTTCTAAAATTATAGTTTATAAATTAGATATATGGGAAAAGGTCGTTAATTTACACTAACGCCAGGAGTATATGCGGTAAACTGTTTCGAGACAAATTCTTTAGTGCCACATTTACAGCTAACACTCGCTTTGCTCCACACACATGGTTGAATTACCCTCATCCCCCGCATATTCCATTTGTAAGAAAGTTTCACTGAGATACCAATTTATGGGACAGACTCCCGCATGTATGCTTCCCTGATCACTACAATCTTAACCTTTTCATGCCAATCGTTATCTGTCCTCCATATCATGAAAATAATCACTACTTACTTTCTCCTCTTACGCTCACCACACATCTCATTCTGAAAAACTCTACATTGAGTGGTTCTCAAGAATTGTATGACGATTAGTGCAAAAAAGATAAATGCGCACACACAAACACAATATAAGACGGGTGCTGAAAAGTTCTCTGTCTGATCAAGAAAAACTGTTTAGTCATATAGATTTAATAATTAACAAAATAAGCATAAAACTAGTATAAAATTATAAAACTTGCCAGTACTTTGATAAATATTGTGTAGCAAGAATCCAGACATGAAACATATGACATTTTATACACACACACATATATATATATATATATATATATATATATATATATATATATATATATATATATATATATATATATATATATAAAGGCATTAAGAACAAGAAATTTTATATTGTAGGCCATGATAAGTTTAAAACAAAACACACACACCAGTCGACCGGTTTCGTCCCCTCTCGTCAGAACTGTTAACGGGGAACTAAGATTATGAGGAAAAGAAAAAAAATCTGTCATGGATGACATGAATGAGCGGACAGGGAAAAAAAAATTACACCAACCAAGATGCTAGAAGCGCAGTACAGCAAGTCCAAGCAAACAATCTCTTTGTTTGCAAAGAGCAGGTTGCCTGGACCTAATGTAAAGCGACTCCAACACCTTAAGATGGAAAAGTGAGTGCGAACTGGCCAAAACGGAAAACCAGTTCACACTGAAATCCATCGCACAAGTGGGATTCTTTATAAAGTGATCCGCAATCGAAGACCCATACGTGTTACGAATGGTATCGCCTAAAGAAAATTTTTTGTTCAGTATTATAGCAGGTACCTGTTGTTTAATTCTAACGTCCAATTATTTATCCTATTTTGATAGGATCCGCTTTGCCTGTTACGTTGGTTTGATATCTGCACGTTGTCGTTCTAAGATGGCTAGCAGTTTTCAGAATAAGTTAAAACAACTTATCTCCAAGAGATTTGGCTGTATGGTGGAACCAAATGCTACAAAAAATGTAGTTAATGTGTCTTCTTATTCTCCTTTAGAGATTGAGCTTGCTGTCTTGGCCCATGGCCTAGACTTTAGCCTTCATTTCACTTCTATTAGGAGGGAGAATATTTTTTCTGAATTTGAAGTATTTTATGCTCAACTCTCGAAGCTTCAACCGGTGTCTGATGATAAATCCAGTGACTTTCGAGCCAAATTGAATGATTTGGCTCATTCTTATGCTAGTTCTCCTATTTCTTTCTCTGAATCGAAATGGAGAAGTGAACACCATAAGGTTATTAGATCCCTTAAGAATAACCATTCTTTGGTTATTACGAAACCGGATAAGGGATCGGGTGTCGTCCTCATGGACCGTCATGATTACATTAACAAAATGTTAAGTATATTGAATGACCCTTCCAAGTTTCAACGTCTTGGTTCCATTGACACTCATGATTCTACACTGACTTCTGAAATTCGATTTCAGAAACGTCTTGTCAAATGGGTAAAAAGTGGTGTTCTTTCTTTTGAAATGGCGGAGCAATTGAGACCGCTTGGCTCTATTCGTCCCCGTCTTTATGGTTTACTCAAGATTCATAAGAAGGGTGTCCCGTTGAGAATGTTGGACTTTAATTAAGTCCAATTTGGGTCCTGTGTTGGCAAATATTTTTGTGGGTTTTTATGAGGAAAGCCTTTTCTTAAGTTCTGCCCGACCCAAGGTTTACTTTCGGTATGTGGATGACACTTTTTGTGTGTTCAGCCATGAATCGGAAGTTTTTTTCCCTACTCAATGGTGTTCATCCTGCCCTTAAATTTACAGTAGATAAGGAGGTCAATGGTTCATTGCCCTTTTTAGATGTTCTTGTTCAAAGAACTCCTTCCTTGTTTATTACCTCTGTGTACAGGAAGTCTACTTTTACAGGACTATATATTCGATGGGACTTCTTTTGTCCTAAACAACAAAAGATTAATTTGATTAGGACCCTGACACATAGGGCGTTAATGATTTGTTCGGGTGATACCTTGAAACATGAAATCAGTTGTTTAACTGAGATCTTTGTGAACAATGGTTATCCGTTGAACATTGTTCAATCGGTTATTCGAGATGAGACTGCCAGGTTCAACAAAATAAAACCTGCTTCAGTGGGTAAATGTCCGGTCTATCTTCGTTTACCGTGGTTGGGTAGGATTAGTGAATCCTTCGCCAAGCGTATTTCATGTAGTTCACGTGAGTGTTATTTTGCAGCGAACGTTCGTGTTGTCTTTCAAACTAAGTCCGTACTTTCATCTATGTGTAAAGATGTTCTCCGCCCCCACCATATTAACTCTGTTATTTACTATTTCAAATGTAGTTGTGGATGCGACTACATAGGTAGAACGACACAGCGGTTGGACGTTAGAATTAAACAACAGGTACCTGCTATAATACTGAACAAAAAATTTTCTTTAGGCGATACCATTCGTAACACGTATGGGTCTCCGATTGCGGATCACTTGTGCGATGGATTTCAGTGTGAACTGGTTTTCCGTTTTGGCCAGTTCGCACTCACTTTTCCATCTTAAGGTGTTGGAGTTGCTTTACATCAGGTCCAGGCAACCTGCTCTTTGCAAACAAAGAGATTGTTTGCTTGGACTTGCTGTGCTGCGCTTCTAGCATCTTGGTTGGTATAAGTTTTTTTTTCCCTGTCCGCTCATTCATGTCATCCATGACAGACTTTTCTTTCTTTTCCTCATAATCTTAGTTCCCCGTTAACAGTTCTGACGAGAGGGGACGAAACCGGTCGACTGGTGTGTGTGTTTTGTTTTAAACTTATCATGGCCTACAATATAAAATTTCTTGTTCTTAATGCCTTAATACGCTTTTTTGTACCGTTTCAAACCTATATATATATATATATATATATAAGCATTTCACCCCAAGCAAGGCGGGAGAGCCACTATCACGCAGGGGTTTACAGAGAGTGAAAGTGAGGGAAAAAGCTGTGTATAGAGGGGATTGAGGAAAGGATAAAAGAAGAACGAGGATCAAGACAACAGAAATGGCGATTGATGTTGCATTCAAATTTTGTAGTTACCAAGGAAGCAAGTAAGAGGAATGGAGTTCCACTGTCTGGAAGCGCCAGAAAAGAAACTTTTGGAGTAGAAGTGGCGGTTGCATTTAACTATTTCAACAGTAAAAGTTTTGGATCTAGATGCCAATCTAGTAACACTCTTAAATTCATGTCGTCGGGGCATCAGGGAAGTTAGTTCATCACAACAGTTACCATTACATGTTATGAGAGAGTGACTGAAGTCGAGTCGCCAAATCAGGACCGATTGCATTACAGATCCTTCTTTAGATTTTGTCGAGAACCTCGAGACGAATAGCAGGGGCACCAATACCAGATATAGTAAAAATATTCAATGCAAGGACGAATGGTAAATTTGTATATGTATAAGATGGACTTTGACGAGAGAAACCGACTTTCCCTGCAGAAGATGCAGCTATTTATTCAATGTAGTTGTTCCATGTCAAGTCATTGGAAAACGTGAGGCCAAGAAGGAACAATTAAATACTCTAACGGAGTCGAGAATCAACCATGCTGATGCAGGGCAGAGAAGTTTCTCTGTGGCGGTTAAATGAGAACAGCTTAGTTTTGGAGGCATTACAAGCCATTTACTACCCCAGTTAACTATATATATCTAGTTGAACCGCGATTCACGAATTTAATTCGCTCTTGAAGGGCGTTCGTGACCCGAAATTTTCGTAAACCGAAACTATTTTCTCCATAAGAATCTAGGTAAAATGGATTAATCTGTCCCTGAACCCCAAATGATTGCTTATTTAAACTTTTACAACAGTACTTTGTGCAGAACTTCGTACAGAAAACTAATGAAAATCATTAAATCTGACACACAAAAAAGATAAACACAATACTGTTACTTACAACATCAGCTCCCTTGAATATCTCTTCATTTTTTATATTAGTACGGATCATTGATTTTGCCATACCAAACAGTGTAGTAAGATTAGAGACACAAACACCATTTTCATGCTTGACTGTGATTTCTTTTTTTTTCTTCACATCTATCGTAATTCTTTTATCTTTTCACTTTGATGCTTTCATTATACTTCTTTGGCCCTATGATGCCTTATTTCATAATTTATAAATAAAAACATAAAACACAATTAAATTCAAGAAAAGGCACGGTGAATTCGAGCAGGAATGTCTATGGAGCGAAATGCATTCTGTGTGTTGTTTTGTAAATGATCCCTTTTCTATTCATATAATCTTCTATGTATTCCTTGTGGTAATTATTACAGGAGATACAGTACGTTCCTCTTTCAATTTTTAGCTTATTTTAAGTCTTTTATGGATTTAGAAATAGTTGTAACAAATTTTATGTTAAATTTAGACAAATTCTTTTTAATTGTAGTTGTGATGAAGTTGGTGGGTAGAACAAAATATTTTGATTTGTTGGGTTTATTAGAAAGGTTCACCCTTCTATTTTGGAATATTTTCTGCCGGTCGGTATTTGGTCAAACGCTGGCCGTTCAGTTGGTCACTCTGGTCTAAACCGATTTTCTGCCCACGTTGTGTTGATTGATCACAGATTGTCATCAGCAATTGCAGTGTTGGTTTAATCCCGGTCAAAACTGTGTCACAAACGAAATTAAAATAAATGTTCTCGCAGACGAGTAAAGAAAAAACAGGAATTTATTCAGTGTCTATTTCTATATAATTTTGTATCATACTTTGTACAATAATATAAGTTCTCGGTATTAAAATATTAACCCTTTCCATTTTGAATTCTACTGTGACACTTTGTTTAACTTAGCTAAGACTGGAACAAGGCAATCTTATTCTCAACCGCGTGGCGTAGTTTAGTTCGTGGTCATTAATTAAAATTATCATTTTAATTTCTCGTCAGCAACATTCCTCAGCCTGGCCTTGTTCATAAAATCAGATTTTACCAGCTGCTTCCGCCGGTCAGTCACCAAACCATCCTTCCAGGGTCATTGCATTCCAAGCAGTTTGAGTTTTGGTTCATTACACAAAGGAATTCTATTTCCTTTCATTTGGTTACAGTGATCACCAAATTTTAACTCTCGATCTCTGTTTTCATCACCGGCTCTATTTTCGGCTGTATCATTAATCAGCTGTTAACTAAATGTCATCATATGGCTCCTTACCGTAATATCTTGTGACAGAATCACTTTTCTCTGGGTTGTTTTCTGCCTTAAGAAAATTAGACTTTTGAAAAGAAAAAATCCTCCTTCTCTTTCCCAGTCTATCCATCGTTCTATTCTTTAACCCTTCTCATCTTGTTCAAAATTATGTTTTTAACCATTTTTAACCATTTTTTTCCGTTTATCAGTGTCACATAGTGTTACATTTTACGAGTCTTTTGTTTCGCGTTGAATAGGAAATACATAAAGTATTGGAGGAGCTTAAACGTATTTTGAATATATTTCTCATTTTCATGTAAATAGTGAAGACTATACAAATACTATTTCACCTTTAACAATAACTTTTATAAACAAAAAATCGGATTACTAATGAGTTCACCTCCAAGCGTGGATTTAGCGTGCATTTTCTTAGAACTTCTTGAATCATGTCCTTTCCAAAATATTTTACCTAAACAATCAACAGATTTCCGATTTACTGATGACGCTATACAATTCCGTAAAACTACTTTATCTGTCACAGATACTAATCAAGAACAAGGATCACAAACTGTCACAGATACTAATCAAGAACAAGGATCACAAACTGTCACAGATATTAATCAAGAACAAGGATCACAAACTGTCACATATATTAATCAAGAACAAGGATCACTTCGCACCTAAAACATATAGACAGTTATCGCAGCGTTACACCAAGCTACCTCACATATACGGTCTCCCTAAGATTCACAAAGACGGTATTCCGCTCAGGCCGATTGTTAGTTGCCAAGGCTCTGTGTGCCCCCCTCTGAGTCACTTGCTTGTAGATATAATTGACCCATTGACCAGAAAGTCTCCTTCATATGTCGGAAACTCCGCCCACTTCGTGGAAATAATCAAAGATGCACCCATCCTATCCAGATGGTGAGCTTGGACGTGGTGAGTTTGTTCACCAAGGTACCCACGGAGGAGGCACTCTCAATAGTCAGAGACAGATTGGCCTCTGAATCATCCCTAAAAGAACGGACCAGTATTCCAATAGATAATCTGATGGAGATGTTGACTTTCTGTACACAAACAACATACTTCGGAATGGGATCACAAATATATCGACAGGATGAGGGCTTAGCAATGGACTCGCCATTATCACCAGCAATGGCGAATATATACATGGAATACTTTGAGGAAATGGCATTAGAATCTATATCTCTAAAGCCAACTATATGGTTAAGGTACGTAGATGACACCTTCATATTCTGGCCACATCAGGAAGATGTCCAGGTTCTATTGGACCATGTGAACTCAATAAGACCTTCGATACAGTTCACAATGGAGAAAGAGAGTAACAACTCACTCCCATTCCAGGATGTACTAATATCTCGAACAGAGCATGGGTTCAAGACATTCGTATACCGTAAACCGACATTCGCCGGACAGTATCTAAATTTCAACTCCTACTATCCATACAGCGTAAAGAAAGGGATCGTCCGCTGCTTACAACATCGAACAAAAGTTATAAGTGGCGACCCAGAGACATTAGATAAAGAATTGGTCAGTATAAATAGTACCATACAACGTAACAACTACCTTGGGTACATGGCAGCAGCCCACAAAAACTGAGATATGCGGGTACAAGAGGAGGAGGACACCAACACTCAGAAAACAGTCTGCCTGCATTATGTGAAGGGGTTATAAGAAAATACAAAGGATCTGCGGTCCATATAACATCAGGACAACCTTCAAAAGCTTGACGACACTTCGCAGATATCTCTCCCAAGTAAGACCCCCCCATAGAGAAGAATATGACTAAAGACTGTGTGTACGCTATCCTGTGCAGCTGTGGAAAGGAATATAAAGGAGAGACAGGGCGCCTCCTTAAGGTAAGGCTTCAGGAACACCAGAAAGCTATAACACGAGGGGAAGTGGAAAAATCAGGCGTGGATGGAGAGAGAATGGAGATCACTGCCCTCTGTGGTATCAGGTTGAGATCATAGACAAGGAATACCATTGGAAAATTCGTAAACTTAAGGAATTAGCACATATGCTAGGCCATAAAAATCTCCTGGGCCGACCAAGCATAGAAATAAATACAATATGGGAACCAGTAATAAGGAGTGCCAGAGAAAAGCGATAATAACAACAAAAAGTTGCAATATGAGCTCTGGTAAAAACATGAAATGATAACAGCAAAATTGCAATATGAGAACTGGTAAAAATGGTTCCTGAAGATATTAGTTTTATAATACCCAGAAATTCATATGCAGATGTCAAGGACACATGGCACAGTGGATAAAGGCTTTGGTTAGATCCAGTGACAGGACCCAAAGAGTGTGAGTTCAATACCCGGTTAAAGCAGTGAAGAACTTTCAGAGGGAAAATTAACAGGAGATAACTGACATGCATTAAAACATGGCACGTGGGATTACCCCAGTGATCGAAATAAAGGGTTCCGTTCGACATTCCACCCACCTGAAGAAGGCCGGAGCGTACAACGGCCGAAAAGTTGTAATAAATATGACGACAAAGATGAAGACAATAGTCCGAATAATGTAAATAATGTACTTTACCTGACCTTGTAGATAAACTAAACAATGTCGAACATACAATAGAATTTACTGATAAAATGGAAACAATCATGCTATTGGTAATAGCTTAAAACTAAGTGTCCATCGCAAATCAGCTAATAAAATGATCTTATAAATTTCTATTCTCATCATAACAACAAAATAAAATCTGGAATAATCATCATTATCAGAATTTGTATCAAATGTAGAAACTAAATGAAATCGGCGAGATATATATATATATCAAAACATATATCTAAAAAATGAAATTAAATTTAAATTTCTCAGCATCCCTTCGCCTTCGTGCGCATGTAGTCGCATCAAAGTAAAGATCAGATTAGTTCGATAAAACCCTAACTTTTTCCACTTTGTCATAGATTTCTGTTTTGACCAAGTAAATGGTTAAGAAATAACAAAAACCATTGTTGCAGATATATCATACTTAAACAGTAAGTAAAGCAGAAGAGTATTACATGACTAGTGAGTGTGTGTCGGTTAACCAACGTTCTCTCCTACTAATCTTATAGTAGGCGGAAGAGTCCAACATTGACTCTTTATAGGGAGGACACCACAACACTCCAGATGGAATCTTTTTTTTTACTACCACACAATACTTTTTATTCACCCCCACCAAAAAAAAATCAGAAACAACTACTATAGCAAAAGCTATATACAGGAATTTCATTCACAATTTTTTTTTTTTTTTAGTTTTACGACAAACATTTTACATGTTAACAACAGTCCTTTTTTTTTATTAAGGTCACTATTCATTATTCCTAAATAATGAAAAATTGGATAAGTTTAATGGTAAATCCAATGCGTATTGTGCTTTTCTGGTAATTCAAAGTTCATAAGTGAAGAGATGTTTTTTTTTTACTCATTCTTTTTCTTTTTCTGTAGACATGGTATGAAATAAAAGATGTTCAAGATCTTTTTCTTTTCGGGTTAATTTCTAAAGGTTCTGTAAATTTCCTTTTTCTTTTGGGCCTTCTGAGCTCTGGCACTGATTGCGGTATTGGAACCTCAAACATGTCAAACACGACTTCCATAGTGTCATCTTCTATGGGATCCCTGTCGACTATGCTTTCATACCGTTTTCTAATTTGGATTACAGGAAGTCTGTGTATAAACTTTGGTCCCTGAACCATGTAAATCGTGTTACCAATTTGTCTGTCTATTGTTCCTATCTCCCAGTGAGCTTTATTATTCGCAAATACACGATCACCGATCTTAAAGCGATTTTAAGCACTTTATTCCTATTTCCAGCTTTCGTTTCACTCGGATGGAATTTGTCAAATGCCGATTTTATTTTCCTGGCAAACATGAGCTCCGCTGGCGTCTTGGCAGATGGAGCACTGCTATTAGGGGTTACACGATAGACCTGCAAAAACTGCTGTATGGCCGTATCGGTGGGAGTACCTCTCGCCTTCCTCAGTGTTCTCTTGAAAGTATCCACAAAACGCTCTGCCTGTCCATTACTTTTTGGGTGATATGGCGCCGTGGTAACATGTTAGATCAGGAATGACTGACAAAAATCTTTAAATTCACAGGATGGGAATTGTGTTGCATTGTCTGTTACGATACAGTCAACAATTCCGAAACGGGAAAATAGCTCGTGCAAAAACTTTACCATCACTTCTGCGGTTGGCTTCTTACATTTCAATATTTCTGACCACTTGGAATAAATGTCAACTACTACAAGGTAGTAAAAAACATCAAGTGGACCAGTAAAATCAATGTGTATCCGCGACCACGGGCGGTCAGTTTTAGGCCAGGGATTTAATTTTATCGTTTAGGGGCTTTAGCAGCCAAAGCACACCCTTTGCACGATCTTGCAGTGTTTTCAATATCCTTGTCCAGGTTGGTCCAGTAGACGTAACTCCTCATCAGACACTTCATTATTGAAGTTCCAGGTTGGCCAACATGGAATTCCTTTAATGTTATTTTCTGTAGTGTAGATGGGATTACTATTCTCTCTCCGTACATTAGTATGTCATTACAGAGTGAGATATTCTGGTCTTTACTATTTAGTTTTGTCATTTACTTCCTTTATGAACTCATCATCAGACGCTTTGTCTATTATGTCGTCAATTGTTATTGGAAGCTCCCTGACAGTATGGCACAAGGTACTTTTTATTTCGACTTCTGTTCTTATGATAGCAATGACTGTGTCTTCCAGGGGTTCAGCATACTTATATATCAATCTAGACAACCCGTATGCATGACAGATTTCAGTGGATGGGAGAAACTCCATTTTGTAGTTATAATTGAGGAGAATGGTTCCCCATCTTTGCAGTCTATTAGCTGTATGTGTTGGCAGACCCTTTTTTGGTCCAAAGATAGCAAGGAGTGAAGGATGGCCTGTCTGCAACAAATAGTAGCTTCCATGAATAAATCTATGAAATTTAGTCACTGCAAAAATGATTCCTAAGGCTTCCTGTTCTATTTGCGAGTAACCCCTTTCAGCTGGTAATAGCGTCCTAGATGCATGGGCGATTAGCTTTACCGATCCATCTTTTAACTTGTGTAAAATGCACGCCCCGATGCTGTAGGAGCTAGCATCGCTGGCTACAATGATGTCAAGGTTTGGATCGTAATGTGTCAGGAACAGATCTGATGTAAGGACATCCTTTATTTTCTCAAATGCTTCCTGGCATTTGGTTGTCCATTCCCACTCTTTATCTTTTCTCAATAATTCATTAAGTGGAGCTCTCAAACTGTGCATTCTTGGGACAAAAAAGGTTGTAATAATTGGCAAGACCTAAAAGCTTTGAAGAGCCGACAGATTTTCTGGTGCTGGCATACTCTTTATTGTCGTTGCCCTCTCTGGGTCGGGACGTCTTCTGTCTTTGTCTATTATTTGCCCCAAGTACTTAATCCTCTCTAAGAAAAACCCACACTTTCCATCTTTTAATTTGAATCCGTAATCCTGGATTCTCCTGAACACCTGCCAGACGTGCGATTTGTGTTCCTCGATGCTCTAACTTTTCATTGGGATGTCATCGAGGTAGGTTACCGCAAAATCCAGACCATTTAACATCGTGTCCACGACCTGTTGAAAAATGGAAGGGGTGACCTCAACACCGAACGGAAGTCTTAAAAATTTGTATAAGCCCTTGTGGATGTTTATATAAAGGAGATTCGAGCATTCTTCGTCCACGGATATTTGTAGATATGCGTCGCTTAAGTCAATCTTAGAAAAATGTTTTCCTCCACTGAGCTTAGCGAATATCTCCTCTGGACTTGGAATGGGATAACGGTGATCCTTTAGGGCGCTGTTCAGCCCCGTAATGAAGTCAGCGCATGCACGAATTTCTTTACTCTTTTTTAAATATAAACTGTGGGAGATGCCCATTCAGTATATTCAACTTTTGACAGAACTCCCATTTCCTCAAGTTGATTAAACTCCTCGTCAATTTGATTTAACGAGGCAAATAGAACGTTACGTTTTTTTCTTAAAAACTGGGTTTACGTCTGGCTTTAACTCAAACTTAGCAGACTGAGTTAAGCGCCAATAATTTTAAATTCATGATTTTCGTCCAGGGTTTGATTTCAGCGAAAGACGCCAAGATATGTCGTAGGGTGCTCAGCAAGCTTGAAAACGATCCCGACGTTACTTTGCAGCAAATTGCCGAAGATTGCCAACGTTTTGTGAGCGTCAGAGAGAATTCGAAAAACATCGAACAGAGTGGCGTGGCTCACATTAAAAAATACGCCAAAGAAAAATTAAAAAGGGTCAACCAAAAAATAATAAAGTTACTTTGTCGTGAAGACCATGTTTCATGTGTGGTCAATTACATTGGTATAGAGATTGTCCTTTTAAAGATAAAAAATGTTTTAATTGCGATAAAGTGGGACACAAAAGTTCCCACTGCAGGATTAAGAACAAGACAAAAAAAAAGTTTTGTAAAAGTTACTAAGTCTGATGAACCAGAAAGTCTTAACATCAGGAAATATATTGAAGTGTAAATATTTAACAAAAATATAAGGCTACAGCCCACGTTCGCCCATAAACTTAATAGGGTCGCCAGCTACACTTAGCTATTCGGTTCGTTCTTAACAAAATCGGCTTACCCAGTTTTTACCATGTTTGATAATTAATTATGGATAAGTCTGAACCCGAATCAAGCTCGTTATTTATAATTGACTAATATCATTTGAAATAAGTGGCATTTATGTGGCCACGTATGGTTCCAACGATTCCCGCCAAATTTAAAGAAAATCTAATATGGCCAGAGGCATCTAGGGTTAAGTAAGGTATTTTAAGGTTAGGACAGTATCTAAAACGTCGTTAACCTAAATAATCAGGACCAAGAAAATATTAAATATAACACTTCATGAATGAAGTCTTACATTTATGTAGTTTTTAAGTCGTGTATGATCTTATTTAAATTTAGGCATTCATCTTTGTTACTATCAAAACGTTTCAGCAGTTGTGGCTTTCCGGCCTTTTTCAGATGACTGTCTATCCGGGTAACTTTCTGGGAATTTCGAACGGAAGCCTTTATTTAATCTACGAAGGTAGGGGAGAGTGATCTTGCGTTTTCCATGTATTAGGATATTTATCTATCGTTTTGTAGTATTGTTCAATTATAGCTAGTTCTATTGCAGCTTCGTCTTAGTCTGTGCTGCCGGTTCAGATTGAACTTACAATTATTCAGCCTCGAAATACACACACGAACAATTCAATTCTCTAGGCTTAGGGTCGGTGACCTTTTGGTGAGAGAGGGCCAGAAAGCCATGATATCAACTGTACTATAATAAATTGTTAATGTTATATTATCTAAACCAGGTTCATTATTTTACTTCAGGAATAACACAATGACAACACAAACAACATAAAATGTAAATCCCTTACTACAAACGAAATACAATGAAAAATGGCAAATTACTTGATGAAACACTTGTTTTTGCTTATTGTTCGATAACTTCTCCACATCAGGTGAAATATTTGTCGATGACAGGAACAAAACATCATCCAAATTGTAGTCATCCAACCTTGTTCTTAACAGACTTTTAGCAAATTTAATTTTCGAAAAAAGTTATTCGCAAGCATATGTACTTCCAATGATAATATCATTTTCGCATTATTCAATCGGCTTTTATTTTCCGTTTGGCAAAACATATTTTTTGTAGAAGTCAACAGTTCATTTGGAATTAAATTTTGATTTAAAAAATTCGTCGCATTGTAAGTCGACTAACTCCAATTGATATTTTTTTGCCACCTGCTTCACGAATGAATGAAAAAATTAGTGTCCAGATGTTTAGTTGGGAATCCAGACAAAAATTTTTTGAGGGCCGGATGTGTCCTTGTTGGTGGTGGGGGGCGTGGTTTGAGGACCCTTATTCTAGACTATTGTCCAGTAGAATTCTTTTCATTTTCTTTTTCATTTCAAAATAATCACAAATTTTTAGGAATACGTTTTGAAAGCGTCGCCCATGTGACGACAACGTGACCATGTTAAACGGAAAGCTGATCATTTTAAAAATTTTCAGTTATCTGTTTTGGATAAGACTTGTTTTTTATGTCCATCGCTTTTGTCAAATTGAACTGAATTGTATTTTAATGAATATTGTCTTGAAAAAGGTTTATTAAACCGAAACGTCAGACGTCGACATTTCATTCATTTTAAACAACATAATTGCATTTAAGGATTTTTTTTTTGTTTTTTTCCAAATTTTCTTCATTCTGTCGGATTTATATCCATTTACATTTGCTTACATATATATATATATATATATATATATATATATATATATAAAATTTATTCGAAAATTATAGCATAAATATGTTATAAAATCACTGCAAAAATAGTCATTTTGTTTTAACACTTCTGGTGTCTTATCAAGTGATGGTGTTTTCTACATTCAACATCATCACTTGATAAGTCACCAAGTGTTGAAACAAATGGCTATTTTTGTAGTGATCTTATAATATATTTATGTTGTAATTTTCGAATAAGTTATATTTGCTCTACTCTGTATTGAGCACTCTTTTTTAAGAATAGTATTTTTGGTTATTGGAATTTATTCCGTATACACCAACCTTATATATATATATATATATATATATATATATATATATATATATATATATATATAGTGATTCATTAAGCATGGCTTAGATCTGGCACAAGGCCGAGATTTGGGAGCTTAAAATAACTGTTCAAGAATCTTTTGTTTGTTTCTAACAAATTTTTCCAGTTTTTGAGTATTTTGTTTAGCTTTTCGAATGCATCTTAAATCAAATGCGCCTTATTCTTCAGATATTTAAAATCCTTAACTTGCTTGATGTTGACATCTCCAATTCGTTTTTCTTTTGCAGACAACAATACATTCTGCTTTCTAGGGAATGTGTGTGTGTGTGTGTGCCTGCAAAGATTCGCAAAAAAATAGCATACGTAACAAAAATGGTCAAAAACTGCTTTATCGTCAACATCTCTGGGTGTGTTTTTGCGGTGCAAAACAAATTGATTTGGAAATTTTTGCAAAAGCGAGATAATTTTGGGAATTTTAATGATACTTTCAGAATTTATTCTCAAATGAATTAAATTATTTTTAAACGTCTCCTTTTTTGAGAAATCTTGGTAAAAATATATCCTTTTACCTTATTTTATGAAATTTCGATACCTCCACCTTTTTTGTATCGCTTAATTTTTATATTAGTTATACGAAGTTCTTGGAGAATTTAAATCATTACATTTTTGGTCAAACCGGATCTCCAGTTACAGAAAATCTATTCTGAATTGTAAAATCAAAAATACAATAAAACTAAAATATTTTTTTAATTAGGAAAGCTTTTAATTGATTTTATGAATAAAATATATTATAGATACTATTATCTTAAGAGAACAATTTTTCGATAAATAATGAATGTTTGTAAATTGTTTTTATTTTAAAAAATTTTAATTAGAATAATTAATAAACTTTTAAATCTTTTAAAATTCTTTTTTAACTTGTAACAATCAAGTGACATTGTTATTAAATAAAAAGTCCCTTTACTAATCATAAATAGAAAAGCTCACTACAATTCAACGACCCTCAACATTTTAAAAAGAATTTCGAATTTATCTTATGTTTTTTTGTACAAACGTATCGATTTTTGCGAATACAGACATCCATACAAGATATCAGAAACTAAGAACGGTAACTACAGTAAATTTAAAATTGATTGGTAATTTTCTAACATTTTATCATTAAGCGTCTTCGTAAGTAAGACTTTAAAGACAAAGTACCTAAAATTCAATAAAATATTAGAATAGTTAAAATATTTAGAATTTTTAAGATTGCTAGGTGCTTAAAAGAATTAAACCAAAATGGCATTCACGTTGTATTCGTCATGTAATTTCATTACAATTATTTCTAATCTATTTAAAATTAACTAAACATCAGGCTGTGATAAAGCTGCCAAACCCCCATAAAACACGTAAATATTTTTTCTGTGATATTTTAAACTAAAATTATGTGATATTTATTTTAATCTAGATTAATTAAATTTAAAATCAGCTAACTTTTCAAATAAACTTCCAGGAAAGAAATTATATTGTGCTGACAAATTTATCAACATGGACAATTTCATCAATTTTAATGACAATCAGAGGAAAAATTCTTATCAGTTTAAATTCAGTTTGAAATACAGGAAAATATTTTACTTATTGGAAATAGTAACTTTGTAATAAAAACTAAAATAAAAACTTCAAGACAGACTTTTCATTTTTTAAAGCCTTATGTATCGCTGTTTTTGGAAGTACACACACACACTTAGATAAAACATGTTAAATCCTTTTAGAAGATTGACGTGTAGATACATTTAATGAGATTATTCCTCTACACATCCATTAAATTTACTTTTATTAGGACACTAACCCAAGTAAGTCATCCTATCTTATAATTCTGCTTGTCTCTCCATTAGTTAGCACGACTGTTACGACCTGCGAATACATCATAAATAATGGATTATTCCGCTTTGGCCGCGTGGAAAGACGGAAACGACAGAGCTACCTGATTTCAGTGAGAAAATGAAAGCAAGAAAGAAATAAAGGAAGATAGACGTATTTAACGTATCCTGTCAATACTTCATAAAAAAAAAAAAAAAAAAAAAACTAGTCCGTTTTGGTCACGTGAAAGACGGGAAAGACATATCATGAACGTTACTTTTCGGATAGACGTGTTTAAAGACTATTTCAACGAAATGGAAAAAAGTTGTCAATTTCAAATCTTTTCATTTTCACCTCCGTCTTAAAACAATGACCAGCATTTATATTAATGATTGTTATTGCAATATTTTGATACAGTTGTCATGCTCAAATATTTAATGAGGCGATAGCGAACAATTTAGGCGTATTTTATTGTCGTAGAAAATGAGAGGCCTGGAGAATCTGACACTCACGGGTCGAATAGAGGGAAAGAGAGACAAGGGAAAGCAGCGCGTGACATTCCTGGCGGGCTTGAGCAGGTGGATGACAGAACGTGTGGTCTGACGGGGGTAGCAGAGGGAAAGAACTTGTTGAGAGCTGCGAGGGATAGAGGGTGGGTGGAGAGCTATGATCGCCTACGTCCTGAAAGGAAATGGCACATAAAAAAAAGAAGAGCTTGCCATGAGTTTATTTAATCATTAACTTAGAATTAAAATAGGAAAATCGTGAAAATTGTTAAATAGTGGTAATAAGTAAGTTTTATGTTTTTGTTGTTGTTTTTTTTTTTTTTTGTGTGTTTTTTTTTAAAATCTGAAATTGTTATATTTAATCGAAAAAAATGTGCTTGGATGAGTCTCCAAGAAAATCAGTGTAGAATAATGATAATTTCTCATTTCAAATGACACTTCCTCGTCTTATCTGATTTAAAAAATTTACACAAAAATTAGCCATAATACGAGTATTCTAAAGTGATCCATTTAATAAAAAAAAAAAACAATACTATTGCTATTAATAGTGTCTGTGTAAAAAAAAAAATATGGCACCGATATAGATTCTACAATGATTAGATTTGATCACTTTCTCAGTCAATTTGTTAAAATAACTTTTTTTGAATCGCACGCTATGAATTAAAAACGGAACTATCAATACAGAAATCCGAAAAAAACACATCAATGTATTAGGCACTATCTCTTTCGAAGTAGCATTCTCGTTTTGATTATTTTCATCACAACGTTTCTGCCAGTGTACATTGGGTCTTCCTCAGTTGTCTTGTCGTATCACCGATAACCTGCAGATAATGTTAAAGGAAAACTTTTATATAATCTTTAATGGTAGGGTATGTTGTTCTAATTCTTAGTTTTTTGTAACATCTATTGTCTTTTCTGAAAATCATCACTTTTCTCTTTATGTGACCGCTGTATATTCACCACTGAACTAATATCCTCCAGTACTTTAGCTCAGAATAGAATTCACGGCTTTCAGGAAACGATTCCATATACAACAGAACAGGACCTAGCGAATAAAAGACTTGCTCTCGTTTGTTCTGAAGTTGTGAGTTTGATTCCAGTAATAAGCAATCGCATTTTTATCTGATTTTTCACAAAAAATAACGCGATAATACCAGCGTTGAAAGTATTAATTTACTTTTTATCTCAACCGAAAATATTAAAGTTTGAAGTAAGATCGGCACTCGACAAAATAAAAATGGCAAAGCAACAGGATCAGTTAGGATCGTAATAGAAATGTTCTCAGTCTTAAACGATTTCGGCATCGGTAAGATCACAGACGGAATAAATATACGACAGTGGCGACAAACCGGAAGACCTTAGCAGATCCATATTCATAGCGCTACCTAAGAGATCAGGTACAAATGAATGTCAGTCCCATCAGGCAATCAGTTTAATGAGCCACATAAACAACCTTATAATCCGAATTTTGATGAATAGAGCCCGAAGCAGAATAACACACGAAATAGGACAAGAACGATGGCTTTGTCAAAGACACTGAAACAATAAATTCCATATTTATGATCAAAATGATATTGGAAAGACTAATGCAAAGGCAGAAGGCTGTACATTTATGTTTTATAGATTACGCAAAAGTATTTGATAAGGTACGACACGAAAATCTATTTAAACTGTTAAGAAAACTCGATCTATTTGAGGAAAATGTTAGAATAAACCAGAACTTACACTGGGAGCAAACCAACTGTATGCGGATAAAAAATGAAGTAGGTAAATACACAAAACTAGAAAAGAGAGTAAGACAAGGATGTCTCTTCTCACAAGATTTGTTCAACCTCTACAGGGAGCTGTAGAGACGTTGTCAGGAATTATTATCAGCGGGCGTAATCTTAACAATATAATATATGTAGATGACAATGTGTTGATAGCAGACATAAAAAGGAAACCACAGGATCTCCTAGACAGTGTAGTGAAGAAAAGCTACAAGAAGGGACTATCAACTGTAAAAAGATAGAATGTATGGTTGTCACTAAAAGAAAAGATCCAAGATACGAACTACGAATTGAAGAAGTCAACATCAAGCAAGTAAAGTATTTTAAATATAACCCGCATTTGATTTGATATGCATTCGAAAAGCTAAAGAAAATATTCAGAAACTGGAAAGGTTCGTTAGAAACAGTGTGCTGAACTATTATGTTATGTAATATAGGTCCTCCTATATTTTGTAGTAGGTGGCCAAAGAATCCCTACTGTATCAGAAAAACCAGTGAAAAGTTTAGGTCGTTGGTACGATCAATCCTTAAAAGATACCAATCAAGTAAAAGAAACATCCAGGTCATTACAAGAAGATCTCCATAAGATAGATCTTTGTCCTCTAAAAGGAAAATACAAGGTATGGTGCTCATTCCAAAGCAACTATGGCCCATACTCGTGTACGAATTTGGAATGAGTACAATTGAGTTAATGGAAAGGAAAATAAACAAATATATCCGAAAATGGTTGGGTTTGCCTCCAGGTTTGTCTGATATCGCATTGTACTGCAGACAAGCAAAGCTAAAGTTGCCATTTAAATCGATTGTGGAAGAGTATAAATCCGGAAAAATTAGACTTCAAATGATGTTGGATGATTCCAAGGATAAAGCAATAAAAGCTTTAAAGCCTACGTTAAAAACAGGGAGAAAGTGGAAGGTCAGAGAGACGATAACAAGTGCTAAAGACAATCTAGCTTTCAATGAAGTCATCGGATACACTCAAGCAGGGAAACAAGGGTTAGGACTAAATGAAAGGCAATGGTGGTCGAAATCTTCTGGTAAAGATCGCCGTGACATGGTCATCCAAAATGTGATGAAAGAAGAAGATAAAAAAAGACTCGTAAAAGGAGTACAACAATCACAACAAGGCCAATGGACAAACTGGGAGGAGGCTTTTCAGAAATCTATTACGTGGAAGGACATTTGGCAGATGGCTCCACTTAGGTTGAGTTATTTAATACGTTCCACGTATGACCTGCTACCATCTAAGAACAATCTTGTTAAATGGAAGAAAGAGAGTGATCCCACTTGTCCCCTGTGTGAGGAAAAGCCACAAACATTAGAACATGTTCTTAGTTCCTGTAAAACAGCCCTTGTCAATGGCAGATATACATGGAGGCACAATAGTGTTTTGGATGAGCTGGTCAGAATCATAAAGAAATATATGAAGTCTGAGTCATCTAATTCAGCCCAGGAATTTGTTGCAGAAGGAAAAAGATATGTCGGCTCTAAGCAAACAAGCAAATGTCATGCTATACCCGAAAAAAAATCTCCTTAGTTCTGGTGGCATCTGGGAGGTATCTGCAGACCTTCCTGGTTGGCGTAATGATTACCCCAAAATAATATCAAGTAAAGGTCTGCGACCAGATATTGTTCTTCTGTCAAGAGTGAACCATAAAATCATCCTGGTTGAGTTAACAGTACCATATGAATGCCGGATGGAACAAAGCCACGATTATAAAACTAATAAATATGAAGATCTAAAGTCAGAGCTAATAAAGGAGGGTATAATGCAATTGTTAGAGCAGTGGAAATTGGAGCAAGGGGTTTCGTTTCAGGCACTCTGTACAAATTTCTGGGCCAAATTGGAATCAAAGGGCGTAATAGGGCCAAGAGTATAAAACGCCTAATAGAAGTAACAGAAAATAGTTCTATGTGGATAGGGAAAAAACGAAATACTCCGTGGAGTGTTTCAGCGAACATGACGGCATGACATGTCTGATCGTGAATGCGTAATGAGGTTCACGTTGCATTCTCAGAACGCGAGGTTTGCCGTTTTTCGGAATTTTCGTAAATTTAATTTCGCCGTTACACATTTGAGTTTATCTACAACACTTGTATATCGTTATAATGGGGCCTCACATCAGTGAGGGGGGCCGGTGTGCAACTGAAACCGTTGAGAGGAAGGCCCCGAAACGGTGCACATTCTCTCCTGATGACCCCAGTTTAAAATTCGAGAGGAACACATCAAAATTCAGTGAAATCATATGCCGTAGAGAAGCTCGGTGGAAGTGTCATTGGCATGAGGAGCATTATAGATTCAGCTCGCTTCAGGTGAGTTTCAATTACTTTCCAGTAATTTCCTTCTCCTACATGGCAGTGAATGCTGGACAATCTTCTCACAGATGAAGAGAAAACTTCAGGCAACAAAAATGTGTTTCTATAGAAGGGTGCAAAGAATTCTATGGACGGAAAGCTTAAGCAACGGAGAAGTCTTAAGACAAATGAAAACATAAAGGACACTTATACTCAGAATCAGAAGGAGACCGCTTAAATTTCGTGGACTTATAATGAGGAAAGAGGGCTTGAAAAATTTGACACTCACAAGGTAAATCGAAAGCAAGAGGAGCAGGGGAACGCAGTAGATCGCCTACCTAACGAGTTTGTGCGAATGAATGGTAGAGGCTTGGCAAAAGGGATACAAAAGATAGAAGGTTGTGTCAAGCAATGATTGCCCACTTCTTGAAAGAACACGGCACGTTGACCCTTTAATTTATCTTCCGTTCGGGTGGTTAGATAAAAAATTGGATTTATTCACAGATATCATATAATACTTAATTATTCTTTAAAAATTAACCTGTTTTTAGAGAAATTTAAATAGCGTATTTTAAGAATTAGGTGATATATGTAAATAAATTCAATTTTTTATCTAATCTGCTAACAGGCGGGTACCACCTCTGCGAAACTCTGAGTCGGAAAGATAAGTTTGAGCATTTTATTTTGTTTGTTCATTATTAATGCTCTATTTTTTAAAACCATTTTTTACTTATAAAGACGCCTGCATTAAAAGTGCTACTCTCTAGAAATAGATTGGTGGAGCTTCTTTTTTTTTCGAAATACAATCTTCATTATTATTATTATTATTATTATTATTATTATTATTATTATTATTATTATTATTCGCACGGATTTCGTTTTAAACCGGAGACTGTGCATTATGGGTGATCTCCATCAAGTCGTACAACTTCAGACAGAGATCGCCTGTCACAAAAATTTTCTAAGGCCAAGCAACACAGTGGGTGATGGTCTACTAGGCTTCTTACCAGTTTCTTTCATGTCAGACTTTAAGTTTAACAGACACCAACGCTCCAACTTCAATGACAACTGCAGCAATAATGGCCTGAACGTCTTAGAGTCTGACAACTTCAAACCGAAAGCTCGTTTATTTTTTGACCTTGTTAATTTCTTTGAAATTATTACGTTGGTATAGCATATTGACGCAGTCAACGGAAATTCTGTTCTTGTGGCAAGACTCCCCACAATGCAAGAATTTTCCGAAGAATCCTCGCACAATGAAGAATGGCAGCTTTCTGGAATCATAAAATCTTAGTCTCAAATCCAATTTCCCCTAAGCGCTATTTCAAGTTTTGGGGTGATGTTCCAAGTGCACTCATTACTACAGGAATTACTTCAACTGTCTTGTTACATCGCTTCTGCAACTTTCTAGTTTGATACTGGTATTTTTCAATCTTTTCAATTTTTTTTGAGTTTACTATTATTTATATCAATATAATGCTTCTTTATATCTGCTTTTATTTATATATTTGTATTTTTATCTGTTTATATTTATAATATCATCATTGCTTTAATTGATACTGAAAGAGAAAGATGAAATATTAAGTAATAAACTTATAATTAGACAATTACAAAAATATGGGGGATGTTAAAGTACGTATTTTTTCGTCAGCAGACATTTACCGAAAATGGTTTTAAACAAAAGAACGCATAACTAGGAGTCGGAATAGCGTAAAACCAGCGACATAATCAAGTAAATAAATAAATAAAAAGTTTTTAACCTCCATTTGGATAAACTCATAAGAGTTGCGGTGCTTCAATCATAGTAAAGTTTAGAAGAAAAACTTTACCGTAATATCAGCAATGTCAAGTTCGTGTTATATATCAAATGGTTTCTTCAGTTGTGCGCAAAAAAAGATTCCGTATGGAAAGAATATTAGTGAAGTTGCTGAATGATCAATAGGCAACAGAGAAAGCGTAGAAACAGTAAAGGAAAAAAATAAAACTGTTCTTGTGTTCAATAAAGTTTTAAATAAAAGCTGAAAACAAATGAAGAATTAAAAATCACTTTCTTTTAAAAAAGTCATATTGCAACTAGAAATGCTATAAAAAATTCATTATTTCATCTTTTCAAGTTTCTCTGCTACAAAAATTAGAAGAATTTCTACATTGGATTAATGTTGTCATTTTGTTATTTTCACGATGTTTCTGTTGCTGTGTCTCTCAGTCTTCCTGAGGTATATATAGATCCGGGTAATTTTAAAGAACTTTGAATTGAAAACATTAATTTATGGCAGTATATTGTTTTTATTCCGCTGTCCATGTCCCAGGCCTTCTAATCTTGTTCTTATTTAGTACGTCTCAGTTACTGCTCGCCCTGTTTCTACTTAGTCTAAGTCTGTATTCAAGGATTGAAATTACTACGTCACCAAATTCACGGACAACGACTAAACTGCGTTAGACATTAATTAGTCCAATTTGAAATATGGTAAATGATGTTAATTCCCCATTCCAGAAATTCAGACAAAAATTAGAAGAATCTGTCTAGTTTTTCAAAAGTAGATATTGAGAACATTAATCTATGGCAGTATATTGTTATACTATTGAAGACTACTTTAGCGAGAAAGAACTTAAGATAGCTTTAAGCTGCAAGACATGATGTAAAAGTCTCTGAATCATAATAGAAAACACCATAACAATCTCTTCAAGAGAATAAGTCAAGTTAGTCCGTCATAATGACGTCTCAGTTTCCTCATCGTTGATATTGGGACCTTTGAATTTATGCACGTATAGTACTCAGTATCTGTCTATATTTCTGAGATGAAGTATTTTGTACACTATTTACATTATTCGGACTATTGTCCTCATCTTTGTCGCCATATTTATTACAACGTTTCGGTCGTTGTTTGCTCCGATCTTCTTCAGGTGGTTGGAATGTCGAACTGAACCCTTTATTTCACTCACTAGACCGTTCTAGTTCCACATCTAATGGATGTCAGTTACCAGTTATCTCCTGTTAATTTCCCTCTGAAAGTTCTCCACTGCCTTAACCAGGTATTGAACTCACACTCTTTGGGTCTTGTCACTGGATCTAACTAACGCCTTTATCCCCTGGGCCATGTGTCCTTGAGAACATCTGTATATATCTGAGTATATAAACCTAATGTCTTCAGCCTCAATTTTTTACCAGTGCTCATATTGCAATTTTGCTGTTATCAAAATCATGTTTTTACCAGAGCTCATATTACAAATTTTGGTGCTATTATCGCTTTTCACTGGCACTCCTTATTATTGGTTCCCCATATTGTATTCATTTCTATGCTTGGTCGGCTCAGGAGATTATGTGCTGATTCCTTAAGTTTACGAATTTTCCAAAGGCGTTCCTTGTCTATGATCTCAACCTGATCCCACAGAGTGCAACGATCTCCCTTTTCTCTCTACGTAGACCGCAGATCCTTTGTATTTTCTCTGATAACCCCTTCACATAATGCAGGCAGACTGTTATCTGAGTGTTGGTGTCCCCCACCTCTTGTACCCGCCTATCCCAGTTTTTGGGGGCTGCTGCTATGTACACAGGGTAGTTGTTACGTTGTATGGTACTATTTATACTGACCAATTCTTTATCTAATGTCCCTGGGTCGCCACTTATGACTTTTGCTCGATGTTGTAAGCAGCGGACGATCCCTTTCTTTACGCTGTATGGATGGTGGGAGTTGAAACTGAGGTACTGTCCGGTGAATGTCGGTTTACGGTATACGGATGTCTTAAACCCATGCTCTGTTCAAGATATTAGAACATCCAAGAATGGGAGTGTGTTATTACTCTCTTTCTCTATCGTGAACTGTATCGAATGTCTAATTGAGTTCACATGTTCCAGAAGAACCTGAACCTCTTCCTGGTGTGACCAGAGTATGAAGGTGTCATCTACGTACCTTAACCATATAGTTGGCTTTAGTGATATAGATTTTAGTGCCATTTCCTCAAAGTATTCCATGTATATATTCGCCATTGCTGGTGATAATGGCGAGCCCATTGCTAAGCCCTCATCCTGTCGATATATTTGTCATTCCATTCCGAAGTATGTTGTTTGTGTACAGAAAGTCAACATCTCCATCAGATTATCTATTGGAATACTGGTCCGTTCTTTTTTAGGAAAGAGAGCCAGGGTGTTTGGAATAAAGTTAAGAATAGCAGGGCACATGATTTAGGTCGGGAGGCAGTTGGAGTTGCAGTTGCAGTTGCAGTCGGAGTGAAGTTGCGACGGGGAATTAAAAGATTTCTTCCATAACGCTGTTTTGCCAACCTAATGAAAATAATAATAATAATAATCCACTGAAGAAAAACTCCGACGAAAGTCTTGTACCGTCCGAGAAAGTACAAACCACAGTACTTGAAGATAAATCCAGTTGTAAAGTTTGGCCACCCTTAAAGAAGTTACCTGAAATTTTCGTTCCGTCGTTAAATATTAGAACGGGCTGGGAAAAAAAAAAAAGAACTGTAAATATTATTATTATTATTTTTTTTTTTGTTATTTTGATATAAACATAATATCGTGATTTATTCGGGCGTCGTCCACTTTATTTTTCAATTTTGTGTGCGCGTGTTCAACTCCTTGGTTTAGAGTGGTTGAGATACCCCAGATCTCTTAAGATCAAAAATCACAACGTGGGTAAGAGAAGTCATAGTTGTAGAGGTCAACTTAAAGACCAGCTGCTGTATCAAACGCCATCAACGACCGACGAGTGGGCTGACGGCTTGTTCTCCGATACCAGGACCGATCCTGACCAAAGACAGCAGGCTAGAGCCTGGAACACCGCCTTTTATGTAACATAAAAATATATACAATACATTTGAAAGATCACTTTCAAATATTTAACTTACCTTTGGCTCGGTGAATCAAATAAATATATATATTTGATTAATTCCGGCATCAACGTCAGTACCAGGAAAATAGTCGATATCAATAACTGTTTCGAAAAGTTCAATATTTTAGCATTCTTGTTAAGCAGGCGCCTCGGCGTGAAATAATGCTGGTTGACAATTATTTCAGATTAGTAAGTTAGATCTTATTACATGCTGTAAACAAAATTCGACATTTAATAATCAGGCAAGGTTAATATGTTGACCCCAAACCACCAAAAACAAAAAAAAAAAAAGCAAAACAAAAATAACAACTAATTTCTCATTTAAATATCATACTACGTCGCTAGATCAATGCATAATATATCAACTTTTTATAATGTACAAACACGTTCCATAAATATTTATAATCTTTATTTTATCTTTAAGCTGTGCAAGGTCACGATGATGCACGATTTGAAATATATTGTAAGATTACCATGAACCATTTATTGGCATATATATATATGAACTAGGCATATATATATATATATATATATATATATATATATATATATATATAGTTGACGGATGAAAGAAAAAAATAATAATAATTCTTCTTGTTCTTCTACATATTATTATTATTGCATATTATTGTTGTATAAAATTGTTGTATATTAAAATAAAAGTTGATGAGAAAAATGTTAAAAATCTGAATTATTGGACACACCACTGTATTTTCTGAACGACAAATGAAACGATTTTCTCTAATATAATAAATGGGAGTAGGTAGGTTTGCCTATCGTCCGACTAACACCCCTCCCCGGACTTCTGAGCACGATTAGAAGTTCCCTTTTTAAGATGTGGTTTCCGGACTTCTTCAGACTAAATCATTTTTTTAATTGATACATATAAATATTGAAGGAGGGAACAAAATACTAACGTCGTTTTCTGTTCCTATCATAACAGTTAAGTAAAATTCTTAATAGTTATCTGATTCTATTAAAGAGTAATTCGAATTTCTTGTCCTCAGTATTTACATGATGAATTCTCTTCTTCATGAGGTTTGTTTTCTTAGTTCTAGGACTATAATGAACTTTGCGACGAGCATTATAAAAGAATCCGGTATTCTCGTTTTCTACCTATAACATATTAATAACTAATGTCCTATTTCTGGGACGATGGGCATTAATTTTTTCAGTAAGATTCACTCTGTAAAAGGCCCATTGGTCACTTGAGGTAGAGGGTTACATTAGGAGGCAGTTTGTATGGATAGGAGAGGAAGAAAACTGTTAACCCTAGACTTGAACAGGTTAAGATTGTAGTGATCGAGGAAACATTCTCTTGAAAGTCGGTTCCACAGAGCAGCGGTTCGTTGGAAGAAGCTGTTCGAGTGAAACTTACTTCTCACGGATGGAATACGGGGGGAACGTGGGTGCTTTGCTACAATGTAAGCGGCATGGCGGGTCCTTGCTGTGGAGGTTATGCCTGGCAGAACTAAGGAATGAAGTTCTTTCGAGCACTTTCCGTGAAAGTAGCGATACAGCAGCAGAGAGGCTTGCTACATCCCGCCTGTACGAGAGATTTTCGAGGGTGGTAAATAACTCGTCACTTACAAGTGCTCGGAAACGCTTTTGGGTTCTTTCGAGGTGGGAAAGTGCGGTCTGGGTAGCTTCCGCCCAAATATGACAACAATATTCCATTCTTGGCTTGCTCTGGCTCTTGTAAAGGATAAGCATGTGGAGTCATGTACTTACTGGAGCCGTACATGGATCCTGATATTTTACCTGCATCTTTCGTCTCGCAAATGAATTGTGATTTCAGACATTTTCCTTCGTTCCATCCATCAGGATGTTATTCTTCTCAAGTTAAAGAGAACTAAGTTTTCTTGAGCAAGACAAAAATATCATTGCCTCAATGAATATCTATTTTATTTTCTACAATTTTCCAAATATAAATTCCACCACTCAAATAAAAAGCAAATCATGCACTTTTCAATTCTTAAACTTAGCAAGTCACATTCACTGACCCAAACAAACTATAAAATATTCCTTGCACCAAAATACCACATTCTTATTTACCATTCTTATCACAACCACCATAATACCTCAAGTCTCTATGAAGTCCCTAACTAGTCTATATATGTACAATTTATCTGTGGAGGTAATAGAATAACGACATTTAAAATGAAAACCCCAATGAATATTTGCAATATGCATAATACTATATATACAAGAAACTAAACAAAATGGTGTTAGTAATACCCCCTCCATATCACAGGCCATAATTGTGGCAGGCATATCAGTTAACTGGACAAAACTAATGCAGGATTTGGATGAATTAAAAACTAATCATTCGACTAACTGCACACACACACACACACACACACACACACACACACACACACACCCTACACATTCATTCAGACCCGACAAAAAATAGGAAGAACACATTCGAAAAACAAAATATGCCCCACATCCACCAGAAAAATGTCATTTCGAGGGAGAGGATGGGGAATTAAACTAAAGAAGGTGGAGACAAAAATAAAAGGAGACAATGAGCATACATCACCTAGCTAAGTTAACTTGACGTAAAAAAAAACAAACAAACAAAAAAACAAGCCTAAACTACCCTATTTAGAGCGGGGTTGCCAATGCTTAATGCAGGCCTCCTAATATTCTGATGCCTAACCGACATAAAAATGCCATTCTGTCAGCTCGTTTCACTCAACAGATACGCACAAGACTTACCCACCTTTTGCCAAATTCTGATGGAGGGAGTCATCGATTTTCCAACCTGATCTTGTCCTTAAACCGATGCTTAAAGAACGAGATCAGTTGGGAAGAGGTAAAATTCTCGTCTCCATAGAATTCTTTCTGTCGCGTCGTCCATATCACGACTCGCATAAAACCTAGTAAGCACGCGAACACATGCTGCTCAGCCTTAGTCAATGAACACATTGCTACAAACAGAACTGATCTCAAGTACAAAGGATTTTCCGCACACCATCGAACCAGTAAGCTTCAATAAACTTGCACAACAGGCCTACGGCCTTGCAGTGGAAGAAAGCGTGCCTCAGGTTCTCTACCGCAGCGAATGAGTTGGGAGAATTTTCTAAGCCCGCTGAAGAAAGTTTTTGCCTACACAGAGACCAAATAATTCCATCCAGTCACTACAGAAAAAGTTTGTAGTATTTTTAACACATAAGCCTTGGCTTTTACACACTTGTTACGAAATGAAACGTTGCAAGTCATTTCACCAATAATAAATAATTTTCACCCAACACACCATATGCGATTTTCGAAGTCCTTTTTAATATAGGTTTTTCATTGCTTTCCATTTGGCTTCGTTGATATTGGGATATCACTACCAGTGTCTAGTTGCATTTTGCCATCCACATTATTAATTTTCACATGCATAAATTTTCTTTGGTTTTCTGTAATTATTTTTCCGTCGCAAAGTTAGGTACGAAATTTTTTTGTGGGAATTTTTTTTTGTGAGAAATTTTCCTTGTCATTTTACAGTGTGACTTTTTATGTCCTACTTTTCCACACTTGTAAGACTTTGAATTCTCAAAAGGACAGTCGCCTCCGAAATGTAACCTTCCATATCTGAAACATTGATGAATTTTTCTTTTCCCGCATTCTTTTCCTTCAATTCTTTCCGTATCGCCACTCAGATTTAGGATTCTCTGGCATTCGTCCGATATTTCTTGTAGTGCTAGTTTTTGATTCTGTTCAAGTTTTATTAGAATTCTAGCACATATTTCTGCGTCTTTTATCGCCATTAACCCCTCAACAAAAATTGTCCAGTCGGTTTTATTTTTAAATTAATCTCAGTTATGACATTTTTCCAAAAATGAAATATCAAAATTAATAATAAAATGAATGGAAATACAAATAACATAGTAAAATGTAGTAAATCTACATAAAATTATAGTATTTTATGTACACTTCTGATAAAATTTCATAAGAAAGGTACCTATAAATTAATTAGATATCTTTCTTATGAAATTTAATCTCACTCTTAACAGTCTTATTTTTAATTTTTTATAATATATTTTCCATAAAGCATCGTAAACGTAAAGGTGAAAGCTACGTACAAAAAAAATTAGAGCGCTGAAAAGTTTTTTTTAAAATAACGAGGTCAATAATTTGTTCACTTAAATGTAAATAATTTCACTTTTCTCCTTCCGTAGAACAAATTATCCTCACGGAATCCGTCAATATGTCATTCATCACCTGTCAAGTGATGCGAAAGTTTATGACCTGCTTTGTTTTATTTTCAAATTACATCTTTTTCGGCACAGAAGCTAAGTTAAGTTTGGTTCAAAATATTTTTAATAAACATAATAATTTCTGTTTTTCTTAAAATAAGTTTTGAAAAAATGATAATTGATATTTAAAAGAATTTCAAAGTGAGATTTTCATTTTTTTTTAAAATGGAAAAAAAAATGGTTTGCCATCTGTCAATATTGTTGACTCAAAAAAAAAAAATTTAACAAAAATTTCGGAGGTGCTTGGAACGATTAAAAAAATGTAAAAAAATGCCCCAAATTACTTTGATCTTTCTTCTTAATAATAACATAAACTTTTAGCCGATAAAATTTTGTTTTCGTCAAGTTTGGCGCCTTTTTCATCATGCTATATGCTTTTTTTTCAGCGATCTCATGGCGGTACTTTTTAGTACTGAAACAATGTGGGATAATCTTAAAATAAATGAGTACATAAATAAGCAAATAAAAAAAAAAAAAATGCTGAAATTAGTTATCAAATTTCTATATCATCATAAAAGTTGTTTCGACTTGAGAACAGACAGAAAGTCAATGTGATTCCTCGTTTTTATATCAATTATTTTCAAACATCTGTGTCCTTTGCTAATTCATGAAAAGTGCAACAGGGCTCCCAAGGTCTTTAACGTTTTTAAGAGAAATGATGAAATTTTATCGAAAGTTATTTTAATATCGTTATTCACTGTGTATACTAAAGTTGTCTATAGATGTTATTCTTTCATCTTGGATGACAAAACAATTTCTATAATATTTATTTTGGTTTCAATGTTATTAACAACTTTCAGTTTTCAATGTCATTAACTATCACTGCCATTAACTTAACTGTCAGTTTTCAATGCCATTAACTGTCAGTTTTCAATGCTATTAACTTAACTGTCAGTTTTCAATGCTATTAATTTTGCTGTCGATTTCAATGTTAAGTCCGATATTAATATCAGGTCCTTTTGTTGATTTTGCTTTCTTACAGACAATATACATCAAATGTCAAAGTTCCAAGGCCAATAATTCCCGCTTTTCTATTTTTTCCATATGTCCTCTTACATTCAATGTCCTGATGGTAAAATCATTAAATTCAACGGGAGGCATTTACAAAGTTTTAAATGAAAAGTTGCCGACATTCAGTGACCTTCAACCGAAGTCATTACCTTTTCGTTCAAAGTTTCTATAAATTAAAAACCAGACGTTCAGACGCTTAACGTGAATCACGAATTGTTTCACTCATGTAAATGATGTTCTTGTGAAAAAAATAATCATATCATCAACAACACATCTTGAAATAAAAATATTTTTCCAAATGGACTAAATTTTCAATCACGTCGGTTTCAACTTTACTTACTCACAAACAGTTGCAAATATTTGCAATGTAATGCCAATCGTTATCTTTTGTCTTCTTAGTTCTTGTTCTTTTATTGTTCTCTCTCTTTAATAATGTTTTCTTTCCTCATATTATCCCACACGTCTTAGTGGCTTTAATCCCCCTTGCATCTTAGTGGCTTTAATCCCCTTGCATCTTAGTGGCTTTATTTCCTTGACTTGGGGTGAAATATTTACTAAAAAAAAGTTTTTTATTTATTTATGTTTTGTCCATAAGAGCCGACCGTAGTCGGGATCATAAAGACAATGCGAACGATCCTTTCCTTAGCTGCATAATATGTGCTTCGCCAGGGATACATACAGTTTATAGTTGACCTGTTCTGGACTGGTTGCCACCCATGCCTATGGAACTCAGTCTGTTCCTACTATTTATCTATAACTAGGGAAGAACAGTTGTATTCATACCTTTTCCAGGGTTGTTAATACGTAAGTGAATGTAATGAAATCAACTGGAATTTGAACTCATCTCTCCGATTCTTCAATCCGTTTCGCAATCCATTACTCCACCATGCCTCCTTTGTCTATAACAACCGAATTTTCTTAACAAATCCTTATAAAATGGGGTACCACCATTTCTATTTTTAATTTTTGCCATCATAAACAGTTTGTTAAAATAAGGCTACAAACTAGTTTTCAGACTCGTGGAATGATTGTTCATATTGTTCAAATTTGTTTGCAGCAACAGGGTCTATCCATTATGACAAATGAGCAAATGTGTATGAGCAGCAAATTCTAGATCTAGATCCCTGTTTGTATCAGAATGTTTGTCGTCCAAAGAAGTGAAATGTTCTGGATAAGAATATAGCATGACTTGATTATACTAGGTGCGACATATTCATTGACACATTATTCATTTTATCATAAAAAAAAAGGTTTGGGGTTTTGGTTAATGAAAGTATACAGATTGATTGTTATATTTATTTACAATATCTTACATAAATTTACAATTCAAAATTATCACCCTTTGCTTTCACCATGGTCCTTAATCACTTCTGAACTGAAGTGCATGATTTCATAAGAGCTTCTTTCAAGATTGACACACTTGAGTACGAGTTACGTGAAATATCTTTTCCCATCATGGACCATATCACAAAGTAATGTCAGAGTTTGATGAAGGTCAAATTGACTTGTCAAAAAATCCAAAATGTCTCTTGCAATAGTTTTGCATTAAATTGGCCGCGTGTGCGGGAACTCTGTCTTGAGTAAAGACAGATTGACTTTCAAATGGGGCTGATAACCAAAGTCAATACATCTCTAACATTTACTAGTAAACTCTTCTATTCGCATGAACACCGGTTGGTTTCTGTCGCTTGAAAGGTGACTTCTTGACAAATTCACAAATTGAGAATGTTTCCTGGTGAAGTGTCATAAACCCTATCGCTTTGATAGTTCACAGCCTCCACAATGAAAAAAAACTTCTCGTCTGACCAAACATCTCGAACATTTTCTTCCCCTTCTGCCAAGCCCCCTTGGGGCACTTTGAGAGCAGCTGTCATCGTTGAAACTGGCATGGCTTTAGCACTAAATCCTCTTTCACAATTCTCCTTACCGTTCTATCCGAAATATCCAGTTATTTTTCCGGGTTCGAATTCCAGTTGAGTTCATTACATTAACTTACGCGCAAATAATATTGGGAAAGATATAATCCAACTCTACTCCCCGTACTATGGGTTAAATAGTAGGGGTTGTATCTGGAAAAATCATTGTTATCTCCAAAAATGGATAATACAATATTCACTCACAAAAAAATAAATAAATTTTTTAAAAGTTTCGGTTTTGAATAATCCACAAAGGGTTGCTCAGTCAGTTAAGTGCCATATGTGGTACCACATTTGGATGATCATATCTTTTTTCATGATTGACTAGGCAAAAGATCTTCCCGTAGTAGGTTAACGTTTCTTTCTGCTGTAGACTGGTTGGTTAAATTATAGGGCCCAGTCTGTGTTTCAATTCAACGCCTAACTGGGGGAAAGAGATGGATTCCTTACATTTTCTAAGGATATTTGCACGTAAGTGAATGTAACGAACCTGACTGGAATCTCGAACTCGGCTCTCCGATTTCTCATTCCGAGCCGATTATCCATTATACCACAACGCATAAGGGTCGATAAGCCGTAAAAGCAAATCACTCAAATCGAAAAATCTGGAACAATCTTCCCACCCCGCTTATAATCTCCTTTTTAAATTTCACTGCACTCTCACTAGCTCTTTATTTATTTATTTAAATTTTCTTTCTTTTTCTCGTCCTCTCTTTTCTATTTCTCTATTTATCGTTTTCTCTCAGTCTTACAGTGTGAAGCCCTTTTTCATTTTAACACTCTATCTTCTCTTTTTTTTTTTTTTTTCACTCAGTCTTTCTCTACTAAGCACCCTCTCCTCAATAGAAGAACGAAACAACAGAAAAGATAAAAATAAAAAAATACAAACTCCTTTTAAAATTTCATTATACACTTTTTTTTGCCTTTTTTTTTCGACTATCTCTCTCACTCTGGTGTTTTTCTGTACGAAACCTTCCCTAAAAAAAAACACTTTTTTGAATGATCTGTCTAGCTATAATTGCCTGTCTTTTAGTAACACGCTCATCTCAGAAACCTTTACACCTGCATTTTCTCACATCACAATTTTTGTCGGTGTGGGTGACAAATTAATATGACATAATCAGTTTGCGTGATAGACTACTATTACAAACACACATATTTACAATGAATATTTATATGAACCAAATTAACTTTTTTTTTTTTTTTTTTTTTACTATTATCTGTAAATTGACATGAAGTGGTCTCCCGTTGAATTCTCCACAGTTTTTAATTCAGTGTTACACTGGATACCATCCATGGCTAGAGAGACCAACCTATTGTTGGAGGAGAGAAATAATTGATTTCTGTCTTTTTCAAGAGTATTTGTGTGAATCGAATGCAACAAACTAAGATGGAATTTGAACTCGGACCGCCGATCTCACTTTTTGTGTCGATAACCGTTAGGTTACCCCTTTTAGCTAACGCATTTTTTTATACTTTCCTTATCTCTGCTCCTAGAACTCATCTAATAATTTTCTTTATCGTTCTCTAATCTGAAAACACATGTACATATACTTTCTTATACATCGCTTTTATTTTTTCCACCAACTAAAAATACGAATCCATGTCGACAAGGTCTCACATCACGAAACACATACACGTCTCTCCCCTTCCCATTAAAAGTATTTATATTTAAATGTCTTACATTTCAAGGTAGACACACAAGCCAACTGGTCGCTGTGGTAAACAGTTCAGACAGTACAACTAGTGAAAAAATAATTATAAAAACGTTGGCACATTTTAAAATCAAAAGCGTAGAGGTGAGTTTCTGTTTTTAATAAGATTCTAACAATTAGTTTGAAACAGTTTTTTTTTATCAATGAAAATAGGTTGCAAAAGAAACCGAACATTTTATTTTTATTTCTCAGTTGTATCTTTTATTTTTATTTTTTCTATTGTTTCGTTCTTTTTTCATCAACAATATTTTTTCGATAAGGATCCAACTGAATTATGCATCCATAATTAATTGTTTAAACTTCTTGTTATTCCATCGAACACTGTTAGAAGCATTGGCTTCAGAATAAAAGGGTGTATTTTTCTTTTCATGGTGATGTATTTAAGTTAGAATTAGTAATCCAATCTTATCTCAAATAAAACTATCTCAGAAAGGTTTGGATGTATGTCTCTATATATCTGTCTCTTTCTGTTCCATTTCTAAGGTTTTAGTGTTAGAAGTTAAATATATAACCCGTTTTATAATGTATAGGGTCTTATGTGAATATATATTTTTTAATAAATTTTAAATGATTTTTTATTAAAAATTCCGTGTAAATGTCAAATGTATTACAAATTCTCTGTTAAAATTTAAACTTTTATTCCTATAAAAGTGAATATTTTCCAAGTTAATAGTCAACTTTAGTAACTTAAACAAAAACCCATATTTTTTATAAGAATGAAACCCCTAATTATTCAAAATTGCCAATTTTTCTTATTTACAGAAAGTTTGCCATTTTTTCAGATGTCGGGTTGACAAGAGGGCCACCTTGGAAAATACTGGCGAATTTCGTCTTACAGCACTTCAAATTTACGTATCTGATTCCAATAGACTAAAAATAACGTTTTTATTAGCTAATTTGTATCTTACATAGGTATTATATTTAGCTACAACAAATAATGTTTACTTTCAAATTCCCGACGATATCTATACATTTGGAAAGAGAAAGGATCCATCTTTTATATGGTATATAATATATGCAAACATGTTTAATATTGTATCCAAAATGCTACTTTTCGAATTATTGAAAAATTTGTTTTAGATACGCTTGAAATAAAAAGTTTGAGGTTTTTTGAAGCAATGTTTGATTTTTTAGATTGTGACATTCTTTGAGAATGCAATATTCTTTCAGAGGAAACATGACTTTTAATAAAAACATAACTGGGAAAGCTGAAAATTGGAGACCCACTTGAACCTTTCGTCCAAAATTGTTGAAATGTATTCATGTGAAAATATGTTGCGTTGGCTCATGACTGAATTATGGAAAACTGCCTCCAAAGTTGCATAAAATCAGCTAACACTGTTATTTTTTATCATTTATTTCAGAAGGGATCATTTTAGATGTTGTTTAACTTTTCATATGGGATGGGACCGTAGTTGTTCTTTCGAATTGTCCCGAAAGATGCTCAAGAAAAGGGATTACATTAATGAAACATGTCACAAAACTAGTGCACTCATATATTTTCTATATTTATATATATATATATATATATATATATATATATATATATATATATGTGTGTGTGTTTTGTGTGTGCAAACTTCATTTAAATCGACGGACAAATTAATAAAACATCTTTTTATTTAATTTTCTTGTGTTCAAGAAATCGTCTTTCTTTTTACAGAGTTTATTGTACTTTCCAAATATTCAATATGTTCCAAGCACATCCAAATCAAAATTTTAACCATTATCCAACGATGATTTTGTTTTTTTTTTTTAATTGGGGGTGCATTGTGAACTGTAAAATTTTAGTTTGTTAGAGATATTTTATTTTTCAAACACAGTTAGCGTATTGACGTCAAGTTCGAACGGTTTCATTGAACTTGATATTTTTACGAATTATTAAATATTGAAATATAATTACAGATTATAATTTTTGCATGCATTTTATAAATATTTTAAAATGTCTTCTCCGGTAGTGAAAGATATTAATATTTTATTTTTAAATTTCCTGAGAAATAAAATGATATGGCTGATTTTGAATAGGATGGCCAGTCGTTCGTGCAATGAAGTTAAAATACTAGACAGAGAACATTTTTGAATCCTTTATTTTAAGGCTATAAAGGTCTTTCATTTTCGATTTGAAATAAATTTATATGGGAGCCCAACATCTTCATCAAAACAGCATAATTTTTGCAATCAAAAATATATTTTTATGTTATTGGAACAGTTCTTTATTAGTATCTGTATTAAAAAGCTTATTGGTCACCTGAGAGGAATATGACAGTTGAGCTGCATGGCAAGCAGTAAAGGAAAATAAGAGATTATAATTTTCTTTCGAAAAGATAATCCTAAAAAGTGATAATCATTACTTGTTTCTACAAAAGTCGATGGTTTAAATATTTTCAATTGTCTCTTACACACACACACACACACACATACATACACATATATATATATATATATATATATATATATATATATGATGTGCTACTGAAAAGTTTGAACTTGGACGATGCGAACTAAATATAGTACAGACATAACATTTCCACGGTGTGTTTTATCTTTTGTTATCCAATGAACCAAGAGCAGGCAAATATTGAAACACCATGGAGACTAGGTTTTACCGTAAATAATTCTTTAACTGGTCATTTGCACAACAAATATTTAGGGACCAACATATCTGTGTAGGGTGATGTCTGCCATATTACGATGAATATAAAATTCGTTTCAGAGATCACTTTACTGGCGTAGTTAGCCTGATCTTCACTGACTGTCCCATGACTTTGGGCTTTTGATAAACGAAGCTGTAAATAGGACAACTCGCTGTAGAGCAGTGATTAGAAGACTGATCTTGTTAAATATGATTTCTCCAGTAAATTTAATCCTGACTGAACCCCCTACAGAGTTATCTGTGCTCAAGTAGGTATGAGACGTAATTAATATACGCAAATTTGAATTGATATAAAGATGGGTTCTAGGCTGAAAATAACCATAATCCTAGTTTACCCTCTTGTGAAGGGCAAATTTATTATCTCTTTTTGCGATCATATCACCATTTTAATATCAACAATTATGTTTCATATTATTGTAATATTATATTTACATGAGACAATAATCCAAAAAATATGTCAGAATCACAAGTCCCGTCATCCTTCGTATAAAAAATAGATAAAGTATCCAAAAATTAGGACAATTATAAAAATATAATTATAATTGGTTAATAATAGTAACTATAGGAAAGGGATTTTATATTTTTATTTACTTTGTGTTTTCGAGCAATAAACAGAAAAACCTTTTCAGAAAGGAAATAACACGAATGCAACAAACAAAGAATGCAAGCATTTCAAAAGCTACAAAACAAATTTTATATCGCAAGTAACACATGTGAAAAAACAAGTACAGTTTCGCTACGTTTCGGAAATAAAAATGTCTTTGTGGTAAGTTAGAATAATGATATAAATGAATGTTCTGTGACTTTTAAGTTTCTTCCAAATAAAAATCCTTTCTATAAATTATAACTCACGTTGAAAAGATTGGCGTGCGTGTGTAAGTTTTCATAGAAAAAAAAGGGTGTATGGGAGTAGAGCAACCAACTGCCGCTAATATAACTTACAGATGCCGATGTCAAAAGGAATATGCTGGCCGAATAGTAGGAATAAAAAGAGTGGTAATTTGATCTCCCTGTAATATGTCAATCTCAAGAAACAGTTTATCTTCTGATCTTTTTTTTTAACTGTTTTTTACGTGATCTTGTACATTCAGCCAGGATCTGAATCTTGGAAAGTAGAGTATGCTCTAATTGAAAAAAAAAAACAAAAAACAAAAACAAACTGTTTGTCACATAGTATGTTTACACCTACATCTGCACGACTTGGTCATTTAAGTGCGGTTTATTTTGTTTGGTTTGATTTTACGACATGTCAACACTTGTTGGGTTATTTCATGTCGAATTTTGTATAGGGTACACGGTGAGGATTAAATCACTACTCAGTCAAAGAGAGAGTCTTGCTAACAATTACTCCACCACCAGGCGCCATCAGTGCTGTTTAATGTAGGCTCAAAAGGATTAGAAGATAGTTTAAAATTTGTTAGAAGAATTTTAACCTACCACATTTAATTTCATGACTTTTAAAACTGATTGTACAATACCAGCAAAGCTGTATAAATCGCCTTCGTATAAATTCTCGATTTTATTACCTTCAACTAACGAATATTACTTAATGAAAACTGTCCCATTGACCCTTGTCCTCATTATTTGAATAAATGATTCACCACCCAACCTTAGTCACAAATAGCTTCTTTCAAGTACGTCGACGAAGTGACAGATCTCTGAACGGGTTTATCTGTTTCTGTGTGGGGTGTGTTTTAATAAATTATTGTCACAACGACAGATGAATATTCTCTTTATTTAATCATTTGAATTAGCTGGAAACGTAGAAATCAATTCCATGTATGTGTTGACAACTAAGATAATCTATTATCTCGTGACTGATCTTGTCTCGTCCTTTGCCTGTATCTTCTTATTCTCTCACTTATTCCTCCAAAAAATCATTGCCTTACCAAGTTTTTATATAAAATGATATAAAAACATGGATTATTTTCATATGCAATCAAGGAAAGAATAAATAAAATATGCGATATTATTTCGTTTATTTTCCTTTTGCTCTATTATTGTAAAAAAAATGAATGTATTTCAATATTTGTCTCTCTATCCCGAATTCCCTTTTCCATATTTTGTTTATTGTCATTTAATGCCATCAAACAAACCTGTTTATATGCCATTCATTTTTCATTTCTGTTCCTTCATCATCTCTCTATCTATATATCATATCTCTATATATATATATATATATATAGGAGAGAGAGAGAGAGAGAGAGGAGATCGTTAACGCCTAACAAAAGACGTAATCCAGTAAATTACTGACGTTTAAAAGCGAGAATATTTTTTAAACAAAGTGCTCAATGTTAAAAACCAATATATATAACAATTCATTGTTGGCCAGAACTGAACTTTGAAAATAGTGAAATCTGCAAAAAGAAAATTGTTTTGATTGGGTCGAAAAATGTAGTTTTCAAGATAAAACTTTAGAATTTTTTTTTGCACACTTTCCCACATACATTATATATATATATATATATATATATATATAAGTTTCCTTTAATTTAAGAAAGCCTCTTTGATTTCTTAAAAATGAAAAGATATCCAAAGAGAATACTGAGAGATCATGCCTCTATGAGAGTGAAGCCTTTTATTTAAGAAACTGCAATTGGGTATTGTCATAACTGCTTAAGATGGAAGTGGTTTCCCATTGACTTTTCACGTTTTAGAAAGCAATTGTGTGTCCTTCTAAACTAGTTGATTACTAAGGCTGAAGTTCCCTGTTCCCCGACTATTTTATATATATATATTTTATATATATATATATATAATCTAAACGCAACAATTATGGGATAAAATTTGAATTCGGCTTGATGATTTTATTGTCCTACCTGTTCGCATTTATGCAACCTTCACTTTCTTGAATGACTTAGTAAACAAAATTATATTAAAAAATTCATTATTTTAAAATTTATATTAAATCACGGTCTACGTTGCAAACTCCTAAATTTAAAAATACCAATTGAAAAAAAACTATTTTGATTCTAAATCAATATTTTGTTTTCTTGTAAAGAGACTTTTTAAAAATATTGATTGTATCTATAAAGTTTATTTAAACCAGAAACCAACGGTTATAGAAAACAAAAATATCCATTGATATATTAATTTCTTTTATTCATTTAATTATTCGTTTCACAGTCCGTAATTTCTGTTGACGGCTGAAAGTGGTTTCGATAAAAAAAAAATCGTTTTAAAATTTAACTTGTCCTGTTAAAAGTTCATCTAATAACATTCAAAATACTATTATTTTATTAATTGCTCAAAATATTACTAAACTAGTGTATTATGGTAAAATTTGAAGGAAGGGGATTATTCCTATTGTTGTTTACGCTATGAAAAATATTCTATGAAAAATTAAAAAATGAATAATTAAAAAATTTTATTGTATTATTTTAAAACTTTTATGAATACTGCACTTCAGGGAAAACTCGTTGAATTTATTTCTATCTAATGGATGGAGCGAATATTCAATAAAGTAGAGTCTTAAAGTCTTGGCAAAAATAACGGTTTTATCTCAAAACCAGTTAAACAACGAGGATGGAAGGCCTGGAAAACTTAACCCTCACATTTCATTTATTCATTTAAAAATTCGATTCCAAGGCATCGAGCCACCTAATAGACGAGCTAGTGTAAATAAATAGCTGAACAGGACCTTAATAAAAAAAACTGATGATTCATGAAATTTTTATGTTTTGAACCACGAGTCTGTATTCTGACTAACTGTAATAAAAAGATATTGTGAATAGTTGCAATAAAAAAGCAACTGAAATTGACATGAAAGGAACCCTAAAGTAAAAATTAATTATGATTGTCAATACTTTTCTAGTAGTATATTCAAAGTAATAGGAACTTAGAAATTTCAAGTTTATATACACGTGGAAAAAATAATGTCAATGGTTACCATGACAAATGAGTCAGTGAGTTCAATCCTCACCGAGCATACCATACTTGTGGATGCGTTTCAAAACAAGACAAATATAGGAAATACCTAAAATATGGGTTAAACAGTAGAGCAGATTGGAAATCCTAGCCGTGATTGGTAACCAGTATAGGGAAAGGACACCTCTGAATTTAAAACAGTATGTAGTTCTGACGAAGTACATACTATTCGGTCATCGAAGGTATTGTGGAGTTCACAATGACTATGATCCCCGACTAAAGATAGGCACCGAAACAATAATTTTCGTAATTTTGTAAATATTTTCGTTTTGTACACGGTTACCGTAAATGGACACTCATCCACTAAATATAATAAAATTTACATTATCGTCTGTTTCTTCTTGGTAGCCGGTGAATTTTTACACGCATATACATATTGTTTATTTGCATATGTTTTTTTTTTTTTTTTTTCTGCAGGTGAGGACAAACCGTCTTTCATTGTATAAAGTACAACTTCAAGAAGCTTTCAAGCGAATAAAACAGTATTAGTTAAAATAAGAATTACAATGGAAGCAAAATCTGCTTTCAAACTCGCCTGGTTCTACCGGAATGCCATCATCGTAATCCTGGTCCCAATTATATTATTGCCTTTGCCTCTAATACTGGATTTAAAGGTAAGTCAACATTATTATCTGTATCTTTACAGGTTTGTTTCGGTACTACTAAAGGGTGCATACAGTAGGGTAATTATTAACAATCTAGTTTTAGAAATATCTAAAATGTTAGCTGTATATAATCGTTTTCTCTGACCAGTAGTTAAAAATGACAAATTAAACCTACAGGTCTTAACGAGGATCATATTTCTTTGAACCTTGTCTACTGGCGCTAAAGAATCACAAACTAAAAGACTGTACCAAATAACAGAAACTATATTAGATAAGGACTTTCAGCAACAGCAACATCTAAAATGAATATCACATGTATGTTGAAGAAAAAATAATAGCAGAATCAAGATATTGACGTTTCCCACCACTTCAAAAATAGATTAAAGATGAAGTCCCTGTCCCTACCTGAAAGTGGGATGACGGTAAACTTAAGACACCTATTTTTCTGCAAAAATATTTTAAATAGAAAATAAGGAAACGATTATTATTGTCATTATCATCAAACAATTGTCAATATTATGAGTCCGACCTTAACTGGTTAACTTTTTATTTTAACCTGGTTCCAGGCTAAGGTAAGATTAGTAAATATTTATTTTTTATGCTATATTTCTTAAAGACTTAGGTGATTATGGCTCTCTACCTGATTCTTTTTTTTTTTTTTTCTAATGGCGCGCCATGATGAATGATGAATATTGAGCAAACAATTCTCGCATGAAATCTTATCTGCCTACGCAGTAAAAAAAAGAACTGTTATCTCCACAGGTTCCAACAGCCAGGACATATGGACTACAACAATAAGAAATCCCACACCCATAGTGCACATTCGAGTTTTCCAAAAGATTTGTGGGATGTTATAATGAAAGCATAGACCCAAATCTCGAAAGAGTGCCTCCAGAACATGGTTGAATTCATGCCAATAAGAAATGGGGCGATTCTAAATGCATAGGTGAACCCAAAGACCGGCAATTTTATTCGAAAATCACCTCAGAACTGTTAAGGAGACCAATTAATCTTAAAAGATTTCCTTCTCGGTTGCCTGACCTAAATCTACATGAACATTTGTTCATGAACTGAAAAAGTCCTGTTCATAAACGGAAGCCACCATATTCAAAAGTTGAATTATTCTGCGCAGAAGAGAATGGTCGGAAATACTTGTTGAGAGATGTAGAAACTTTATCGAAGACAAAGAGTCTATTAACAACTAAGTAATTTTTGGAAGGTGAATACTTTTTTTTTTTTTAACCTGGTTCGCCCCATATTAAGATTTAAAGAGCCACCGGTTTCACCTTGAGTTTTTGTTTGAGCGGTAACAGTATGGAGAGCAATTTAGCAGATATGTAAAATATAACGGAATAAACTTGAAGAGGTTAAGATTAATCGGGAATTCTGTTCCTTTTCGTTGGTAGCTGGGTGGAATCTTTCCGGAAGGAATCTACCTTGAATTTTAGTTGTGAGGGTTAGAATTTGTTGAACTAAGGAATATCAATTTATTTGAATATTTTCCATTGAAAAAGTTCTGTTTCATCTAAAAGGAGTTGTAATGTGGAAAACAATTCATCACCAACAACGCCATACTCCAAAAACTTGAAGCCCAGCTCCCGCTATTCTGGCAGCTGTACTTTATTTTCGGCTTGATTTGGCTCTCGTAAAGATGAAGGATTGAGGTACTTGTTGAGCGGTACAGGAAACCAATCAATTTTTGCAATCTTTAGACATATGTACAAACTCTACTCGAGGTCTGAGTTAACAACTCAAGACACATCCTATTTGATCACGATTGATGGAAGGTCACTTTTGGTTTTTTTAAAAATTTTCCCCACTGATCTACAAGTTACCCAGAGGTAAAATCAGCCAAGTTCTGATCATCGAGGGTTTTTGAAAGCCCAGAAGGTATAAATATTCACAAATGAGCAGTATATTCTTAGGCAGATAACTTATGTGGTGGACCGATAAGCGAAACATCCGTGTTGATTGCCTGGGATTCGGAGGACTCGCCATAAACTTTCAGGAAGGCTATTCTAAATATCCAAAGGCCTTGAAATATCCATTGCGACTGTCCTTGAAATGTATTTGTTGTCAAGCGCCTCACTAAATTCTGTGAATCATCGCACTTAGGTCATCAGTAAAACGGGCAGATCTAAATCCATACTTGCTTGTCGCTCAGGAGATGATCAACAAACTTCTTGTTGATTATAGCTTTAAAGAACTTTCTGATGACACCGAGGAGACTGATGGGTCTATAGTGTAAGGGGGATGAGTGTTCAACTGCATTCTTGAAAACCGAGCATACACTTAGCACTTTCCACAAACTCAGGAAGAATTTCTCCTTCAAACAGCAGTTAAATAATTTAGCTCGGATTGGGGATAACTCTGGGTTAATATTTTTAAGGACGACCACCGGGACTTTGTTTGGACCGGTGGCCTTCTTAGGGTCAAGAGGTTTTGATAAGTCTTGAGACTTCCTCAGCTGCAATGAAAGTGTTAATGAGGTTGTGCTCAATGAGACTCTTGAAGGTGATGGCCTTTGTCATTTAACGCTCAATTTGAGACAAAGATCTTGTCCGACAGACCTCCGACCGTTTATCATATGGCACTATTGGGACCGCTTATATTCAGAATTTGCTTTAGAGATCTTCAGAATACCTGAGATCCAATTCGATTGCTTTCAAACATGGCGTAGAGTACTCGAGCATAACTACATTTTGCATTTTTAAAACTCTCTTCCAGCGTTTTTGGGCAGTTCTAAATGCAGTAAGTCTCCTACAACACTGCTCCCTGTGACAGATATTGTAATAATGGTTACGATGAGATGTGGCTGTAACACATTTGGGGGTGAACCAGGGATGGCTGTTCGGTTTCTGTTGGAATTTTTCCGGTGTATAAAACTCTCCATTCTAGTGAGGATCCATTCTGATATGAGGGCAACAGCTTTGGAAGCAGAATGTTTGAAGAAGGCTGAGAGAAGAGCTTCTGCCATGTAAGATATGAATCTGTTCCAGTCTGCCTTCATGTCTCGAATGATCGTTCTATGTAACGGTCTGTCAGCGGATGTCTTTGGTTTAGCATCAACTTTGACACTGATTAAAGTGTGATTTAAAGTACCCAACGGGGATAATACATCTGTGAAGCATTTTTCAGGGCAGGTGTGAGGAAGAGATAAAGGAGGTTCGCCTGATGTCTTGTCCCACCCGCCTTACTGATGGGTTCTTTAATGATCTGCGTTTGATCGTAGGCAATGGAGAAATCTCTACGGTATCTGCCTTCTTCGCCAGTTTTGTTCAAGTGGACTAACCACTGTTTGTGGTGAATAATGAATTCACCACAAATATGAAAAGTTAGCTAAAGGAAATTTGGTAAGGATCAATCGTCTCAGATAATTATTATTCTATCATCCTGAGGACGATACAAGGTGAAAATAAAAGTGGTGCTGTGGATATGCCACGCGGAGATCATACAGGAGATCAGGGTCCTATTTTTAGGGACTCAGCCTCAGGGAACCTGTCCTTAATTTAAGCAGCAAAATGCTTAGTTATTAATGTGAATAGCCTGAGATTGCCATCTCCTGCAATGGGATAGTTATCAAGACCCGTTTCGGGCAGTAATAGGTCAGGCTTGGAATCCAGTAGATGGTATTCCACTTCTGGAAGGTTGGAACGTAACATTAGTGTAGGAGATTGTGAATCTGGGGCCCTACTTTTTTATTTTTTGTGAAGTTGGAGTTGATAATTTTGTTTGGTTTAGTTGCGTTCATATGCAGGTAATAATGTGTATTTTTCAATACTAGGTAGTGAAACAGTCTCTTCTCTATCTATGTTTTACTTTCCCCGGTTCTGTAGCACCACGCAGCTCTGCCCTCTTGGCAACTCCGATCATGCTGTAGTGTCTGTCAACATCTCTTTCAACTCCACCCCTGCAAAAACCTCCTACCACAAGAACATCGTTCTGTTATCAACGAACAAACTGGGACTCGTTCCGATTTCCATCGCGATGTCCCCTGGATGTTGTCTTTACGCTCCCCGTTCAAGAATGTTCTGTATAGATCTCCTCCTGGGTTAAAATCTGGAATCGAGGTTTCATTCCCTTAAGGAAATATATGGCCAAAACTCCTCCCATTGGTTCTCCGCTGTTTGCTCAGCTGCCATTGGAAAGTCACTATTTGCTGCTAGAATGAAAGAACCATCTCGCAAATTCGGCTCCAAGATTATTGGCGTCTCTGCAAGAACGTACTTAACAATAGCAAACCCTATATACCTCCTTTGTTCAACCAGAGGTTCTGACCTTATCTGCCGACAAGGCTGAATGTTTTGCTCGGAAATTATCATTCAATTTAACGTTCGACTATTCCGGTGTACCCACATCCGATTCCCCTTAGAACTGAAGCTCTATTGAGCGAATTGCACATAACCTTGTCATCGGTATTGGGAATTATCTCTAAATTAGACTCCCACAAGGGGCAGATGGGATACCAGCCATTGTCCTGAAGAAATGTGCGCCTGAACTGGCCCTGCTTTCTCCAAATTATATAACTACTGCCTCAATGAATCTTGTTTTCCAGTCTGTTGGAAGTCCTCATCCATTGTTCCTGTCAAGAACTCTGTGACCCTTCTGTCCCTTCTAATTGCCGTTCTATCAGTCTCCTATGACTGACAAAGACTTTTGAGTTTAATCAACGCCAAAGTAGTTAAATCTCATGATCTGCTGACAAGCAATATGGTTTCCCTGGGCCTTCTTCGCAAGCTTCGGGGTTATGGAATTTCAGGTCGATTGTTTGACTTAATACAATCATTCCTGTTAAACCGAGTATTGAAGGTCGTCCTGAACGGATTCTCCTCCAGCTCCTATCCCACGAACGCAGGTGTTCCCAAAGGCTCTATCCTTGGTCTGTTCCTTATCTTCATTAACGATCTTCCTGATGTCAGGTTCCCCATGTAGGCATCTAACAACACTACTATTTACTCCTGCTTCAAAAATCTAGTGTCGAAAACTAAAGCCGTTTACCTCGAAAAGGACCTCCAATCGGGAGAACTGGCGCAGGAATTGGCTGGTTAACTTTAATCCCTCAAAAAACAAAACTGCTTCTATTACTCACCAGAGAGAACCATCCCTGCCTTCCATTAGAATGTCACGCTCAACTCCACGAGAGCACCTCTTTGCGTCTGCTCGGTTTCATATTGTCTGCTGATCTGAGATGGAACAAATACATTGAGTCAATAGCTTCGTCCACCGCAAGGAAAGAGAAGGAAATTCTTCTCGTCGGAGTCGATCCTTCAAATCTACAAATCAACTAATCGCCTTTGCATGGAATATTGCTGCCACATATGGTCTAGAAACCTCTTTTGCCTCATCCTGATAAAATCCAGAGACGGATATGCAATGTAATTGGCCCTGATCTGAATCTTACAGTCGCTCTTTCACTTGCGTTCGCCTCCATCTGTCTTTTTTTTTACAAATACTTTCCGGTCACTATGGTTCCCAGGTTTAAGCGTTCAACTGGCTCTCACCCTTTCACTTTAAATGTAGCCGTCTCTTCTATAGCTTCATGTCTCACATTCTCGCCTGTGGAACCCATCCCCATTTCTTGTTTATTCAAGTGTAATGTCAATCGACGTCTCCAGATGATTGATCTATCCCCTATCCTTCTGTTCATCCTTTCCTCTATCACCCCTCTTTGCTCTCGCTCCAACTCTTTATGCGTTTAGTGGCTTCCCGCTTTGCTTGGGGTTGAATAAAAAAAAATGACCGTAGAAGTACAAACAAACTACTTGTAGGACTAAAAGATCCACTGCAGAATGTGTCAACATCCCCTACTCCCATTTGGTTTAATATTAACGGAGGAGAAAGGTTAATTGACTGGACTTTTAGGGTTGCTGGAAACTTCTTTTCTATCTTTTGTATCAAAAAATTGAGACATGGTATCAACTGTTATGTTTTAACTTACTAAGTAAACTTCAATCATAATAAAGGTGATTAAAATCAACTTTTATTTCATAGAAAAAAAAAAAAGAAATTCAAACTACTTGCATAAAAGATCACGTAGCTTACAATTAGGGCTGATGAATTTCCTGCTTCATGATTTTGGCCCAAAGTTCAGGCTAGCCCTGCTGCTTGAATTCAAGTGATAATCAACTTTTATCGCACTAATCACATCCGAACCATAGAATGCCATTAACTCGGCAAGGAAGAAATTGATTCAGGAATAACATTTTTTGTTTACATTTTATCAAAATGAAAAGTTGATTTTTCACTTAAAGACGACAGATACAGAGATGACCAACTTTACTTTAGCAAAACTCTGAACGCAGAAAGTCTCCTCAATTAATAAGTATGTTATGCGTAATTTTCCCCTGTCCCTCTTGCTCTATATCCGTCCAGTGAGTATCAGATTTTCAAAGCCTTTCTTTCTCATTATGTGCCCTCATAAATTTCAACTGTTTTTTCCTGATGTTAAGTACAATTTTCCTTTTTGTTTCCATTTTCTCTAAAACTTCGTGGTTGCTCACATGTTCGGTCCATGGTGTCCTCAGTATCATTCTGTAGAACCACATTTCTGTTGCTTCAAGTCTTTAGTCGCGCTAATTGGGTAGATACATCAAAATCGGAATAATTAGTTAAAAATAAAGTAGAAAATATTTAAACGTATAATACTTTTGTTTACAACTTGTCTGTGGAAATCCTTCTATTACTATAACTTACGTGATAGCGGTTCTGCAGAGGAATTTTTTTTTGTCCGACACATCCCATAAATGCTCAACGTGATTGTGATCATGAAGCCGCTTTTATCTTCCTATGCCCATTTCTGTAAAAATCATGAAGGATAGCAGGGTACGTTTTCCTGCTAGTAGATGCCCCTGACATTGTAGAAAATTGTTGTGAGGAAGTTTAGCATGTTTCCAATAACGTTGCATTTGCTGGTACGGGATAAAATACCTGCCTTTGTTTTCTAGCAGAACATTGTCCAAATCTTTACCAGTTTGTTGCTTTGCAGCTTCGAAGCAAGTCTTCCTCCAAAATAACAGAATAATTTAAGGACAGACAAAATAAGGAAAGATAGAATGGCATAAAGAAACAAATTTAAATAAAAGAAAAGATCAATGACTTGTTCTCAAAATTTTAAAAAGAACTAGTCATTGTCAGCAACTCTGAATCACTACTATTGTAAATTATGGTTTAAAAATTTGAAACATTTTTCTTGTTTGATTTTAGATGTAATACTAAACGATTAAATTAAATCTCGGTATAATAAATAAAAACTGAAAAGAGTAACTTTTATATGCGACTTGTTTAATCCATGTGAAGTTGATGCCACCTTTAAGATATAAATCATAGATAATTCATTAGAAAGTCAACCCGCCAAAAGCAAGTAATTTTCGCCTTTGTTGATAGCAACATCATTATCTCGAGGTTATGACTAAAAGAAAATATTTAATAGTAATAACCAGTTACAAAGATATACTGCTCTGATGTTAGTTATTAATGTTCATGCGTATTTCAAGTTTTACATGTCAGTAAACATAATTATACATTTTATGGGATAACTTTAAAAGATTTCCACATGTTTTTAATTTTTGAAATTATAGTAGATTATATGTTAGCTTTAACATGCGATAACAAGTTTATGAATTCTATCAAATTTTCCAAGTTTCAAATTATTAACCACATAAATGAAACTCCAAGGGACATTATTTTGTAATTAAAAGTTATAATTTCACAATGTGCGCAAAGTTTACGAACACAAATGTTTAGATCAAAACATTTAAAACTGTCTTTATAGTAATGACAGTTATAGCATGAAAATTAAGGTTATGCAATTTTTATGCCTATATTCGAAGAATGTCAAAGTTATTACTTGAGTCTACCTCTCTATGCATTCCATAAAAGAAATGTTAATAAACACCTCGAGAAATGTGAAAAAAAAAAAAAACAAAAAAAACTTTATGACTTGCAGGTTTAAGTCAGAAAAAAGTATGAAAGTGATGGCCTTTTGCAAGTTGTTCCGAAATGGGCCAGCCACGTTCTACTTGACATCGTATGTTCACTTGATTGATTGTCACCAAAAGAAAATCTCTTTTCTCGCCCACCGACTTATTGCTGTCGACAAGTAGATTTTTTTTATTTTTATCTTTTTGAAACAATCGTATTAACTGATAAGTGACTTTTTTTTATTTTTCTATCTCGTGCTAAGCGATTATTTCGATAAAAAAGAAAAAAGGAATTGTAGAGTCAAGGATTTTAAACACTGTCAGTTAATCAGAATACTTGAGTTTTCTGCTAGAATGCCTGCTGTATACGTGAGATAAACAATTGTTTGAAACAATAAAGCTCGGTGCTGTTTTCTCGTTCTAGTTTAAAATCAGTGGAGGGCTAAATTAAGACTGGTATGAAAAAGATAAGGGGATGCTCTTTATTTGGGCAGATCAGTTCAAAGAGTGAAATAGTTCCCATGGAAGTCATGGATGAATATACTCAAGGTTAAAACTGTAACCTACGCATCTCCTTAATATTTGCCCCAATATTGAATAGATATCTTTCTATATATCATGTTTGCCTAGTGGTTTTAACAGGGCTACAAAACTAGTTACATCTAATTTTACAAAGTGTTTTGTTTTCGTCTTGATTGGTACTCGATGTTGTTATTTCTAAACATTCTAAATTTTTCGATACCATTAAAATCTAATACTGTATTCGATTCATCGGCCATTAATTTCGGTTAACGTAGTAATACAACAATAGTCCAGGAAGTTATTACTAACGAGATCCGTCCTTAACGACATTTCCGTATATATTATAGTAACAAATTGATTTAATTCAACAAATACTGAGCTCTGATTTTGTACATATCTACTCTTTGTAGTAAAAACTACAAAGTAGGCACTGGAGAAAAACTTTTAGACTACGTTTCGACTACACTTAAAATACAGAATGTCATTTGCCGATATATGTGACAGTGTGTCCGAAACATTATTCCGACCTAATATTGAATATGACAGAAAATCTCTTAAGATGAAAAAGTGATTGTTTTTATTATATTCCTTATCGAGTGGTGATATAAGTAAATATAGACATTATGAAATTTTATAACAAAGAAAACTGTAAAATTTAAAATTAAGGAAATTAATTGTGAGTAATTATTTACATTTTTCGGACTGTTGTCATCATCTTTATCGCTATATTCACGACATTTCAGCCATTATACGCTCTAGCATTCTTCAGATGATTGGAATTTCAAACTGAACCCTTTATTTCGTCCATTGGGAGGAGATTGTTCAAAGAAACATGGCCCAGTGGATAAAGACGTTGGTTAGATCCAGTGATATAGACCCAAAGAGTTGTGAGTTCAATACCAGAACCCAACAGTGGTGAACCAAAAACTTGGAGAATTGAGTTAAAGGAAAATAACTGAGACATCTAGAAAAGAGACATGGCACGTACTATAACGAACTATAAAAATAAAGCGTCCGGATGAAGGCCTGAGCGACGAAACAGCCGAAACGCTGTGAATATGCCAATGAAGATGAGGATAACAGTCCGAGTAATGTAAATAATGCAAGTAAAAAATAATATAAGCAGTGCCTGAACTTAACAAATACCCTGGGTACATGGCAACAACTCCGACAAACTGGGATAGAAGGGTACAAGAGGATAACAACACCCAGAAAACAATTTCGGTTTACCTAACCTATGTGAAAAGATTATCGGAAAAAATACAAAAGATCTGTGGTCCATATAACATCAAGACAACCTTCGAAAGTGGTTCGACACTTCGCAGACACCTTTTTTGAGTTAGATACCCCCACAGAGGAGAACATGACTAAGGACTGTGTGTACGCCATCCAGCTGTGGCAAGAAATATAAAGAAAAAACAGGCCGTCCAAATTAAAGAACACTGCAAGAACATCGTAAAGCGAAATAAAAAATCAGACATAACTGAAATAGGAAAATCAGGACTGACCACATACGGAGGGGAAAAGGAAATCACCGCTTGCCTGTGGGATGAGGTTGAAATAATTGACAGAGAACATCACTGGAAAATACGAAAACTTAAGAAATCGGCATATATGTCAGGCCACAAAAATCTCCCAAGCTGGTCATAGAAAAGGAATGTATAATATGGGAACCAGTAATACAGGAGTGCTAGAGAAAATCAATAACAACAACTAACATGTAATATGAGCTCTGATAAAAATAGTTACTGGGACATTAAGTTTAAAAGTCCCAAAAATTCATACACTTATCACTCAAGAACACATGATCCAGTGAATAAAAGCGTTGATTGGGTCCAATAACTTGACCCAAAGAATTGAGTTAAAGAGAGATAACTGAGATATCCGAAGAACAAGAGCTAGAACTAGAACAATCTATCCCGGTGGATGAAATAAAGTGTTCAGTTTGAAATTCCAAGATCGTACAACAGCCGAAACGTCGTGAATGTGGCAATAAATATGAGGACAAGATCCCGAATAATGTAAATAATTACAACACCTCATCTCAGAAATATAGACAGACTGTGGGTTTATCCAACTTTTCTTCTAAAGAACTATTGTTCATGACCACTAGATTCCAAACCAGTATAAAGAGATAACAGGTCCTTGTTTGCATACTTTAGGGTTGACTACTGATTGGTGGATTGTTCTTTGCTCTTCGTGGAACTTTGACGTGTTAGCGTTATATTTTGTTTCCTACAGATCGTGGTTTCGTTTTGAACCTGGTCCTTAGCTGTTGTGGGCCCATCTTTGCACCGTTTTTGTTGGACATTTTACTGTTTCGGCGTAATTCTAGCGGTGGGGGTGATCGGCCAAAATCGCGGATTTGCTTCAGCAGCACCCGGTTCAGTAGCAGGAGCAGCAGTCGGCCAAACAACAACAGTAGCAACAGCAGAAGAGTGCACAAGCGCCAGCCTCAGCAGCAGCACCACCACCAACATACCCAACAGCATCCTGCTCAGCAACAGTCATTTCAGCAGCAACAGAATCAGCAGAACAACAACAGCAGTAACTGATGGAAGTGGAGGACATAGCTCCACGTAGATCCTTGATGCAAGATGGAGTTGAAGGGAGGAAGGACCAGAAGCACCAGGAAGGAAAAGAAAACTGAGCGAAGCAAGCCAGAGAAGGCATCCTGGATGTTAGATAGGGGCGGGGAACTTGCGAGGTTGTGGTCGATCATAGCCTTTGGTCCCGATCTGAGATCGTGGTCCCTTATTTTTACCAAGGTCCTGCTCCTGATAGATACCGGGGTCGATCACCTAAATTGGTTCCACTGGTTAGCCCATTTGAAACACAGACTTGTTTGTACACGGATGTCGTTAGACAATAGTTGACTACTTTAGTTCAGCGGTAGTGGGGCGGTTATTGGAAACAAGTGGTGGGAGGAGCTTAAGGATAGGATTAGGCCTTTCAACACCGAATTTAGCCAACGACTCGCTCTAAAAGGTGAAGTTAAATGGAAAAATACCCTAGAGCGAGACCTGGCGGACCAGGGTTAAGATGATTACAAAATGTCTAACGAAGATGTGAATATAGACGGAGAATTGCGCAAGAGTAAATACGCCGTTTTTCTGATCGTTACACTCGGTAGATCGACACCCCGGATGGGCATATCCTGTAGACGACCGACGACATGTACGGGGCGTTTAGACAGCATTTTCAGAACAGGTTTACCAAGGAGTCTGGTCTCTGTGACGAAGAGTTTCGCAGGGATTTAGGCATGCAGTCCTGGCTGCGAGGGTGGAAAAGAAGGCGGGGTCCACTTGGGATTGAAGAGGGTCAGCATTGGCAATCTCCAGGACTTGATGATCTGCCCTACTAATTGTACTTGAGGCTGTCGCAAATGCTTGTTCCGATTTTGACAGTGGTGTTCAACAACTGGTTCCGGCAGAGGTCTCTCCCCGACCGGCTCTCCATGGATGTGATCACGTTGTTGAAAAAAGACAAGCACGTTGGGCGGGATTTAGATGATTACAGAGCCACAACCGCATAGTTAAAGCGACCGAACGCTTTTGTTCTGTCTCTGTCGGTTCGCCATATTTGTCCGCTGTCGCCCCTACTTTACGCTTTGGAGTTAGGGGCCTCTCCTTCGCCACCTGAGGGATAGGGCATGCAGTCCTACATGGAATCGGTGTCCCTGGAGAAGCTAGAGACAGGGTTTCCGCATACGTTGATGACGTATCCATTTTCGTGTTGTGCTGAAGCGAAGGTACAAAAGGCGCTTGAACGGTACAAGGTCACGGTGGCCAACATTAAACGCAACAAGTCTTCCGTTTTGCGGTTAGGTGCTTGGAAGGGTGTTGCTCTTCCAGGGCACTTCATTTGGACTGACAGTCCCGTCCGTATTCTTGGAGTGTGGTTCGGGCCGAATCACCAGTTGGAGAATTATTGGCCGGAGGTACTGGCAAAGGTAAGAGCGTTGGCCTGGACTTTTCTCCGAATGCGGTTGTTAAACAGAAGGATTGGGGTGTGCTCCGAGTACAGCTTTCCCGTCATCATTTACCGAATGTTAGTACTTCTCTGCGAGGAACGTCAGAAGGCAATCAAGCGCTTGCTTTTCTTGTGGGGCAGAAAGGGACTGGGAATACCACACTTTGTGAGACACCGACACTCTTCGAGGTTGGCTTTCCTACGAGACGCGTTGACAGAAGATTCGCCTTCGTAACTCCTTCCCTTGCCTTCCCATCATGTCCATTCCGAGGGTGAGCGCCGTCATAAACTTCGAAATCATTCCAAATTCTACACCGAGTGTCAAGAGGACTTGCGTGCTACTTCTCAGTCCAGTGACCTTTGACGGCCTAGGAGAGCATTGTATCGGGACTAGTGGAGGGGGTCGCGTCGGACCCGTTCTGTGAACGACTTGGTTTGTCGGATACTGGGCATCAGTGACGAATTATCTCAGCAGTACTGAGTTTTCGCTTACCTGGCAATTGATCCAGAGCACGCTATCTCTCAATGACATGGCTTTCAGAGAAGCTGGGCAGATATGGCCAACTGTCACCGAGGTGATAGTGGTGGAGTAAAAACTGCTGCACACGCTTTCTTCCACTGTCCTCAGGTTTACTCGTTCTAGAATTATGTTTGCGAGTTGAGAGCTCGTATCAATCCCGAACATGTCGTGTCCATTGATCTCGCATACGTGTTCGATAATGTGTCATCTCCGTGGACTGGGGTGAAACGGATGGTGTTTCTAACGCTGCTCACCATGACCAGGATGGTGGTGTGGACGATGCGGATGCGGCGAACGTTATTCTCATCAGTATCTGATTGGATTCTCAGGATGAAAATCAGTTTTGATAGAAAGCGTCTGATTTCGGCAGATTTAAGTGAAAGGTGGGTAAAAAGCAGCGAACCAACCTTGATGTTCCTTTTTAGTCAACGGGGCGGATACCTGACGGACTCCATTACTGGTTAAGCTAGACTCTTTTTGTTCATCTAGTTAATGTAACTGTTGTTCCCGGGATTCTCTTTTTTATTGATTGGATCAGCCTTTGATTTTCCCACTCCATAAGTTATTTTTGTCCTCTCCCCTAGCGACTGAGCTACTTGATTTTGTTTATCGGCAGAATACAGTGGCCACTCTTAGTTTTCTGTGGGTTGGACAAGTCTTACTAACATATTTTATTTTGTATCTTTCGTTGTATCTTATTTTCGTTATTGGGTTCACCCCCATTCATTTCATAATATACATTTTTGTAAGAAAAACAACAAAAAAAGACAATTTGTATATTACCAAATATATTATGGATGTTTTAGTAGGATTCCTGTGAATATGCGGTATTGCGACATATGTTGGATTGAATGGAAGAGTTCTTGTGATGATTGAGTCAATTGTTAGAATGAATGCGTCGTGCATGAGATTAGCTAGGTGTAGAATAGTCAGTGACGACAAGCCCTTCCCCACTTCCCCTTCGGCCTTGTGCCACAAATTAATGTATTCATTAATTAAATAAACTTTTACATCACAAGATGCCTTAGAGGTGGAACGAATTTCCTTTCTCTGTGGGGAATTTTGAGCCTCCCGTGAATATTGAATAGTACACAACTTTCTTTGCAATGTTCTAAGCTTACTTGAAAACACAGGAATATCTAATAGTTAAACAAAACCAACAGATATAAAGAAATTTTCTTCAACGTAAGTTTTTCAACAGTCTTTCAGAGGAACTTTGTACATACGAAAACACATCTTTATAGATATATACACATCCCATTTATATTCTTTCTATTTGATTTTGTTCAGATAATGAAATACGTTAATTGTACGGAATTATTTACGTATATTCGTTCAAACACTCCTTGCTGAAGAAATGTATATCCTTAAAATAACCTTCAGCAGTATCAAAGTAAAAATTGTTAGTGTAACCTTATCGACAGAACCCAATTAAGTATTCACGCTACCAACAAAAACATAGCCAGAGTGGCCTGAATATATTGCATTGCTTATTTAACTTTTTACACTTACTGAAGAAAAGATTTTACTGTAGAGGTTAATCAATGTTTGTTAGCGTATAAGATTGGGGTCACCTTTGTGAATTAGAGAGGTAAAAAGCCATATTAAATTTCTGGATTTTTTCAAGATAATCTCTTGTATAACAAATAAGTTTTTCTCTTTTCAGTCCATATTTGAAAGGGAGGTCAACGAAGAACTTTTCAAACAGATGTGGCGCGATACTTTAGCGTAATTAGTGATCTAATCTTTCTTTAATTATACATTTTACATACACTTTGAATTATATACTTGAATTAGGTAATTTCAAAATTAATGACTGCCATTAAAAAAATACACAAAAAATCCCCCATGTTATTTAGTAGGACATTCGCAGATGAAGAGAAACGAGGTTTTTCAATCAAAAGTTAGAATTCTCTAATAAAGACATAAAAATTTTGAAAAATCCTTAAAAATTACTTTGTTCTTTCTTCTTAATAAAAACATAAACATTTAGATGATAAAATTTTGTTTTCGTCAAGTTTAAGACCATTATTGTCCTGCTATGCTCATTTTCCAGCGATCTCATGTTGGTACCTAGTTAATTGTAACATCTGTGAATTGTGAAAGGTTCGAACAAATCACAGAGTATACGTATAATTTTGTGCGTCATGTATTATATGTAAAATGACAAATCCTTAAAAATACAACTAAACTAACCAGAAAGCAATGAAATGTGTAGATAGATTAATTATTTTATTCGTAAAGCTAATAAAGACGGTTCATTGACTCTCAAGATATTTGCGCTGAATTCATTCATATGCAGTCAATTTAGAGACTACGACTGAATAGAATTGATCTTCTGAATATCGACAAACACCAAGGATTACAGCAATAATGAAAAATATATTGTCTTTGAATGTCGTATGAATTTATTTTAGATCTCATTTAACGGTATTTTATGTTTTTTTAAATGATTCTACGAAACAAAAAACAAACAAACAAATAACAAAAAAAAAAAACGATAGCTCTAAGTTCTTTACTATACATAAATTTTACTAAACTAAAAATGCACGTATTTAAATTATTTAAATGCTCATTAGCAATTGCCTAATTGGATTAAACCTGCTCTATTCCCGCTGTGTTCTAAATAAAGGGAATACAGTAAAACACCAATAAGTTGAAAGATTTATTAGTTAAATCATTTACTTTATTCCATTTTACAGGAAGCTAAGTGTGGCTACGCAATCCTTATCGTAGCAATATATTGGATCACAGAAGCACTTCCGGTCCCAGTTACTTCGTTATTACCTGTCATACTATTTCCCATGCTGGAAATTGTCCCAGCAAAAGAGATTTCAAAGTTCTACGTAAACGTGAGTATTTTTCTTGAAATGTCCCTGCAGTCGTAATGTTTTTAAAGTTGCTTAGATTTGAGATTAGTAATTCTCAAAGTTATTATAATTTACTTTGAAAACCACTACGACAATGTTTTACAGATTCACGTTCTAGCCGCATATTTGGTAGTAAATACTTGATATCGTTTGTGATAACATCTGGTCAACGACAGTAACACCAGTCATCTTCGGAACCTGTTTCAAGAAAGAAATCTACATTCTGGGCTCTAAAGACAGAACATCAGCCTTCTACTAAAAACTAATTGAGATCTGCATCCTTGGACATAGAAATACCCACCGTCGGCCCACGAACTCACTCAACTACAAACTACCAATCTTCCGATTGTCTCCCCCTCAACAAGACCTCTGAAAAAATCATATGTTAGTGTTAACCCCTTAAGAACAATTTACTTGCTTAAAGAACTTTTAGGCGCTCTAAAATATTTTGATCAAGTCTTTATATGAACACTTTTTCTTCCTTTAAGTTAAAGGAATTTTCTTCTCCCTTCCTTTCTCTCATATCTTACGCATATCCCTTTACCTTTTTGTCTATGCAAATAAACATTTTCTTCTATTGTTACACTCCGAGCAGAATTTTGAGTCCTTATTTGTCTGCTCTAAACTTTCAAGCCATTGTTGCTTCTATCGATTCTGTCACCTTTATTTTTGTAGTTAATATCAGACGGCATATATATCTTTCAAAATGGCCATCATGGCAGATTCGACTGGGAAATTAGACAAAAGATACAATACTTTTAAGCGCAATATTACTACTATTGATATTTTGAAAAATCAAGAAGGAAGTTGGAATTACTTTAATCCGATAAGGTGTAATATTTTTCAGTGGTTAGACGCAGTGGATGTAATCAACGGCAAGTTAGCAGATATATAGACTGCTAATTAAATTGATGAGTAGGAGTGCTATAGGGAAACGGACGTCGAAATAAAGTTCCGAACTGAGGTTAAGCAAGAACTAGATAGATTAGAGCCTAATTTTCCGAAGTATTCTTATTTTATAACAGCTAGGAATAATGAGAATATGAATAATCCACAGTCTTTCGCATTTCTTTCAAGTTGAAATGCTGCATTTTCAGTGACAAGGACTACGATAAGGATAAGTTTGCTTTCAAAAATTTTCTTTCAGTTTGAAAATTGTGTGGTCAATGTTAAGCCGAAGACTATGATGTTACAGTATCTGCGAGACTAGTTAACTGGATACGCTTTGCAGATAACGCAGCACTTAACTATCAACGATGATAATTACGATTCCGCCATTCAGATATTAAAAGAGGAATTTTTAGACAATTAATTTATTGTCGCTGAAATATTCAGTCAAATCAATGAGTCCAAGCCAGGCATGGACTCCGATATTGTTAGGATGAAGCAGTTTCTTACTAAAATACGAGCTTATCTGTTTGAGTAGAGAAGTTTCTTCGATTTGGATTTTCTTCAAGAGAATTCTCCTGGAAATAAATATTTGAGTTTCGTTGTATTTTCAAAACTCTTTTAGAAAGGAACTAATTTATTGCACTGAAACAAATTATCCTACTTTATCCTAAATTTTTGCTATAGTGAAGTTATCAAAACCCTTGTGATTACAAAAAATAAGTCATAATAATAGTAATAGTGTAAATAACTCTGGAAAGACTAAGATTCACGACTAGACTCCCAAGATCCGTAATTCTAGACAGAACAAAAACTGTACGTTGGAAAACTTTAATACGAACACAAAGAGTAGTAGTAATCTTTCGAAATGTAAATTCTGTAATGAAGAAAACATTCAAACACTAAATGTTCCAAATATCCTTCCCTAAATTCTAGATTGAAAAGATGTAAAGAATTAAAATTATATCTACTATGCATGAATAGGAAACAATACAATGATGAATATAGTGGAAGGAACAATAAATGAAATATTAAATGTAAGTTCTGTAACTCTAGGAGCTATTTATATGTGTTATGCACCTTTAAGTTTAAACGTAAACCTTGACGACTAATATGTGGTTTAATACGTAGACAGGACGTCTAATTTCTTTCTACCAGTAGTCTGTCTATTTGTTGGCAGTGCTGGCAGAGTGCAGACATTCAACTGTCTAGTGGCTACTGGAAGCCAGAGCTCTTATTTCTCTGAATTATTTCTAAGTTAGCTAAAGGATGAGGGCTACTACATTTCCCCTGCTGAGTATGATGTAAGGACTTTTTGGGTTCTCAGCTCAAAAAGTTAAGGGAGGTGAAATTTGATATAGGATTTCCCAGTAGTATTCGTTCCGTACCTAATTTAATATCAGGTTTCATGTTGATTGTTTCCACCTGATTACTAAAAATCTGAAAAATCTAAGCTTTAAGTTAGCAGATACGATTCTGCTGCACGGTTTGTTGGTGGTGGATTTGATACAGTTCATGAAACCTATGTATCTGCTAAAATGCATGAGTCGTTCCGCATGGAAACTCCCCAATGGGATCATTCTGTTTGGAAATGTTAATAATTTCTTATATCCGAACCAGACTATCCTTCCTGGAAAAAGGCGGGAATATGCTGATAGCAATTTCTATGCTGTTGTAGCTAATTCCTTTCTTTGGTGGTATAGGATAGATTACTTAAATTGAAAACTTACTCATTGTCAGTAAGTTCTCTTTTATAAAAGTTCGGAAAATGTACTTGCTTGTTGAAAGCAAGTTTTAAATTTTTTGATTAAATCTGATAAGATTATCTACATCCTAAACCATCCAGAATCATAGAATTTCAGGCTGATATAAGAATATATTTTGGACGAAAAGTTCCCGATATTTCTGACCCTTCTAATCTCGATAAATACGGAGAATATGCGCCTCTTTGGCAGTAAATACTTGACATCGCCTGTGATAACATTAGTTTCGTGACAGTAACACCAGTCATCTCTAGAACCTGTTTCAAGATAGAAATTTACATACTGGGCTCTAAAGACAGAACATCAGCCTTCTACTAAAAACTAAAAGCTTCCTTGGACATAGAAATTCCCACTGTCGGCCCACGAACTCACTCAACTACAAACTACCAATCTTCCGATTTTTTCCCTTTCAACAAGATCTCTGAAGAAATCATATGTTAGTGTTAACCCCTTAAGAACAATTTACTTGCTTAAAGAACTTTTAGGCGCTCAGAGAAATATTTTGAGCAAGCCTTGATATGAACATTTTTTCTTACTTTAAGTTAAAGGAATTTTCCTCTCCCTTTCTTTCTCTCATATCTTGTGTATATCCCTTTACTTATTTTGTATATGTAAATAAACATTTTTTCTTCTATTGTTACGCCTCAAGCAGGAGTTTGAGTCTTTATTCTTCCGCTAAAAGAGAGAATTGTCCGCTCTAAACTTTTAAGCCATTATTGTTTTTATCAATTCTGTCACCTTTAACCTTAATCCTTTCATGTTGGAAAGCCGGAACAAATTTCACACACTAGGCGACAACGTCGTCTTGGAGGCGCTGTACATTCTTAAAATGTTAAGTATACAGGTGGAGGACTCTATAATTTTAACAGAACAGTAAAAACCACATTTTGTATACACATTCTTTATCTTTTTTTTCCTATATATTTACATTTTAAAGTCAACTAATGACCAGCATCTTGTATGGTCCAGCACGATAACTGTCACATAGCTGTACCAACCACAGCTTATTTCTGGGGATAGGCGCTGTTTAAATGCAATAAAATGTTAACACCTGATTTTGACCATGATGCATTAATTCTTCTCCATTTACCAGTGTCATTTTAATATAAATTGTTGAAATATTTATGTACTGCTAATTACAAACCGTATACAAAAGATTTGAATAACCAAAAGTACATTAATAGTGAATCTAATCATCCCCCATTACACTAAAACACTTATTAACTCCAGCAGTAAGTATATATTTAATGAAAAAAATTAAATATATAAAACCCTTAGATCAAAGCAATCACAAAGTAAATATAGAATAATAAAAAAAAAAACAAAAGAGATAAAAATAAACAGATACCATAATGTGTTATGGTGTCCCCCCACGCACACACACACACTCCACTTTTTTACTGCGCAATTTAAAAACTAATGTTGGCAGAATTTTCATGAATATACACAGTTCAACAATTTTGCAATATTAAAGGAGATTTTTAACAAAAATAACGTAAAGATCAGCTATAACTGCGTTAGAAATATCGAAAAATCTATATCCAACCATAACAATATTATATTGGTTAATTATATCACTAGGAAAAAATAACAAAAAATAACGATACTAGACTTATAAGTAATAAATGTAACTGCCGAAACGATACGATCTGCCCGCTAAATGGCAAATGTATTACTAAGAATATTGTATATCGAGCGAACATACATTCTAACAACAATGTTAAATGTTATTTTGAGTAGAAACAAAAATAATACTGCTCTCATCAAACATTTCTGGCAATTAAAAAATGATAGTAATACACCCATAATTATGTGGAATACAATAGCTAAAATCAAATGCTGTAGTGGGAAAGGCGGAAGAAAAAAAATTAAAACATTTAAATAGGCCTGACGATTGCGTCTAGCATGAAACAGTCTGTCGCTTCAAAGTTCACTTTTTTTATTTATATACGCTCTATCTCTGATATTAAGCACTTTATCCCATAAATATATCACACCTTAAAACTGTATTTCCTCATATATATATATATATATATATGAAGAAATATAGTCTTAATATGTGCTATATTTATGGGATAAAGTGCTCAATATCAGAGATAAAGCGTGTGTAAATATAAAAGTGAACCACAGACTGTCGCCTCTAAGTGTTGACTTCTATGTTCACTTTTATATTTATATATATATATGCATATATATATATGTATAAATATGCTTATATATAAAAGTATGAATATATATGTATATATATATATACATACATGTATATATGTATATATTTATGTATCTACGTGGATAACTATTTTTGTTTATATATGTATATATATATATTTATATATATATATATATATATATATATATATATATATATATATATAAATATCACTGTATATCTGTATATATACCAATGTCATGGGCGCGTGGCCGAATGGTTAGAAAATTCGCTTTCTCGGGTTTGAATCTCATCATGGTCGATTTGTCAGGAATGTGACTTCCTGATTTTATCGGACTGGATAGAGGTTGATCCCAGCGTGCGGCACCTCTGGAAATTGCCTGAAAAAGCCTTGTGAGTGAAATTGGGTTGACGGAACACTTGTGGGCCGTAGATAGCTGTGGTAGCACGAAGCCACAAGTCATCGTTGTCAAGGGCTTGAACTTGCTGGCCTTCTTCAATTTGTTGATCACGCTAGTAAACACGCTCTCTCCCAGAAATAAGGCCTGCTCAGCGTAGTTACAGTATAAACCACAGATGGTGGTCTATGTGTGTTGAGCTAACACAAATATGCCTAAGTGAGCGTCTCAAATAGTAGACGGGTATCCTCGAATACGAGTGGCCAGCTATTATATATCTATATCTATATATATATATATATATATATATATATATATATATATATATGAATATATAGATGAATGTATATATGAATCGCGCGACAACTACTTTGATGGTGCAATGATTTCGATATTAATGGGTATTTTTATTTTGTATAAGATAAGCAAATTAGTCTATATTGATGGTCATGGATTGTACCGTGACGACGGGCTGATGGTTGTATCCCCTAACAGAAGGGCTAACGCCAGTATTGGAAAGAAGCTTTTTCAGTTATTTGAACACCTGGGCTTCAAAATAACTGATTTAAATTTGAAATCTGTCCAATATTTTGATGTAGAATTCAACCTCACTACTGGTACGGTTTCACTATACATAAAGCCAAATACTACCCTAAGGTACGTGAATACTAAATCAAACCACCCTCTAGTTGTTATCAAGCAGATCCCCAGAGGAGTTCAGTGCAGACTGTCTTGTCACAAACCTCCTATTCCTAGGAGGTATAGCTTCCAACTGCCTTCTACTCTCCAGTAGCATTTCTCTCTTCCTCTTCAAAGGAAACGGTTGACATTTGAACTGTCCAATAACAACCCATAAAAAATACCAGCAGGTTCTTTGGGCCAGTAACACAGTGAGTCTTTTTTTTTCTCCCATCAGCTCAAAATTTTAAAACATAAGGATAAAGAAAGATCGTATTGAGAAAGAGTATTATGGACAGACGAAACCAAAATTGAGTTGTTTGGACGTAATTCTAGAAATCATGTATGGAGGAAAGATGGCGATGCCTTCAAACAAAAGAACACAGTTCCAACAGTGAAATTTGATGGTGGCAGTATCATGGTTTGGGGATGTTTTTTTCTGCAATAGTTACTGGCAAAATATCAGTAATACATGGTAGTATGAATACCGCAGCTTATCAAAATATTTTGGAAGCAAATTCAATGATTCCGGTTGAAAATCTCGAACTTCCAACAAGATAATGATCCTAAGCACAGTGCAAAATCTACGAAGAAATTTCCTGAAATGGCCAATTCAGTCCCCTGATTTAAACCCAATCGAGAATCTGTGGTGTTATCTGAAAATTCAAATCCAATCAAGAGCTCCAACAAACATCCCGTATCTGAAGACATATGCAATACATTTGTATTGTACAAATACTTTTTTCACCCATTAAAATGGATAGATGGGATTTTTCTATGCACATTTAATCATGCATCTGTGTACAGTTAATTATATATTTGTTACTGATGACAATATTGGAATTGTTTTTTTAGTGCTTTTGCAGCTGTTTTTAGTTTTGTTGTTAGCATATTATTATAGTTGTTGTGAGGAGAGCGGTCTCTTAAGCCTTCGGCCTTAAGAAGGTCTCTCAGGTCTGCATGAATTGTTATGTCTCCACGCAGCTCAAGTTTGGATAATGATTGGTGTAGAACTTCAATTTCAGTCTTCTTTGTAAGAAGGTCAAATTTAGGTTTAGGAGATGGCAATTTGGCCCTAAATTTAAGAATTGTTTTTGGTCATCTGTTAATTTATGACTAGATAGGTTTATATATTTATCACTGCTATCAGATGATAGAATGTTTCCTTGGCATAGTTTACGTAGTATTTTGTAATTATTTGTCTGTGTGTAAGTTGGTGTTCATTAATGCTATGATTAGGATGGTACAGTTCTTCCTTATATTCAGGTTCGGGCAAGGCGTTTTTACTGTCTCATCATGTTTGTTGATTTCATTATTTTAATGTTGGATGCCATTTTAGCTGTTTTTATTTGCCGTAAGACGAGTTTATTTCTGAATGTTGTAGTATGACATTGTTGGCTGCCGGATCGTGTAGTTTGATAATTTGTATTTAGGCAACAATCCCTCTTTTATACATGTTTCCTAAAAGACAACTGACAAGGTACTGCGATTAAGCATTTTATTTAATTTTTCTTGTGCTCGTATAAGTGTTTTCTTTTCTGGACACAAAGTGTGTAAAAACTATCCAAATGTTCTGCATTTCCAAGCACTTTCGTCTATAATTTTAGCCATTATCAAATCTCAGTGAGTTCTAATGGAGCTGTGGTCGGGTAGGTGTAACGTAAGTCGTCTGGATAGGCATGTAGTAGTGTGACCAATGTAATTATTTATGAGTTTGGTTTGACTCCACCCGAAACATACTAGTAGAAAATACAAGCATAATACCATCATCCACATGTAAAAAAATGATTAAAAATAATGAAAGCCCTAATAATAAAAAAAATAAAAGAAACAACACTCAATAACATTAACTACGAACACAGCCACAATGTGCTGACCGTGTGTGTAAAATATCCCTATAACTCTAGATACATTCACACAACCCATACATTCAGTTAAAAAGTAAAAATAAAATCATTCTTGATAATGGCTAAAAGTATAGCCGAAAGCGCTTGAAAATGCACAACATTCGAACAGTTTTTACACATTATATATATATATATATATATATAATTTTTCTATTGATAATCTCAAAATACATTTTACGTTATGGGAGTGGACATATAGCTGCAATTGTGTATTTGCAGATTAACGCGAAGGACATCAGATATATTTATTGTTCTTTTTAGGATACGACCATGTTGTTTGTTGGGGGATTGCTAGTGGCGATCGCAATTGAAACCTGGCAACTTCATAAAAGAATTGCACTCCGCATTTTAATGTTATTTGGGTCAGAACCAAGATGGTAAGCAAAATCTTTTTTACGCTTTAATTACATTATAATTTTAAAAATTAATAATTAAACTCTTTGGTGTTTTTTTTGTTTTTTTTATAATCGAGTTTACATATTTTTGCCGTTTGCTTTGTTACGAAATCTAAGAATTATTTGGTGTAGTGTTCTCGTTTTCATCGCATCATTTCAGACGATATGTTCTTCAGTCTGCATCAAGAATATATCAAAAATATTGTGTCAGCCTCTCAGTTGGTGTCAAGACTATCCAAATGCAGAAAGATACACCCACACACCTTCAAAAGTGGATACCTGTTTATTGTATTTATGTCTACCTTTTTAACTCTGGTGCAAACTAAACCTATTTCTATCTTTCTGCTGTTTAGAGATGGGGATATTAGTTTGAATGAACAATGGACTAATGAAAACATTTAATCTGCAAAATTCCACATATCAGTTGTCTATTTTTCGCTTTCATCAGAAAAAATACAAACACCGGTTGCAAACATCAATAATTAACGATTATTAATTTTTGTCATTCTACTGTCAATGGTAAATGGTTCAGCTGGGAAGAAATCATCAGCTTGCTGCAAGACTTGAACTTGTGTTACTTTGACCTCGAAGAGCCTATAGAATAATGGCTTGAGTAATTGCGATGGGAAGCAATTGAAATTAAAATGAAAGAAATCCTCGTCAAAATTTCAATAAGGATGATCATGTTTAATTTAATAATTCAAAATGATATTGCTGTTAATATCACTAGTGTATATAAGCAAAATATCAAATATGACCGCGCCAAGAGTTTAGAGCAAAAACGAAAAAAAAAGAATAAGTCTGTAGTATAATATATTTGAACTTCTGCAACCATTGTGACTTATAACTGAGACGGTAATGATTAATAAAAAGGATGTATGTTCGAGTTTCGCTGGAAGCCTATAATTTCCGATCCGCACTCTACTAATAGCCGTAGAATGATAGCTTGAGTACTTGCGATAAAAAGCAACTAAAATTAAGATAAAAGAAATGCCACTCAAAAAATACTTAGTAGTGAATCCCGATAAAAAAAATAAAATAAAATATAAAAACAAAATATATAAACAAAAAAAAAAAGAATTCAAAATAAAATAATGCATTTGCGAAGGTACCTACACTTTTTCGCTAAAAAACGGCATACCATAATAAAAAAAAAAGCCCGAAACTTAATAGAAACAAAGTTTTATCATCAAAATGTTTGTTATTATTAAGACAAAAGACTAAACTATTTTTTAAATTATTTTATTATTTTTTTAATCCTTTCTACCACGTTCGAAATTTTGGTTAAACATCATTTTTTTTCGTCAATGGTGTAGCAAAGCTGACAATGATAAGTTTAGCGCCTTTTTTTCTGGTAAAATAACACACTGATTTGGAAATTCTTGCAAAAATCAAATAATTGTCGACGTTTAAATTAAACTTTCAGGACTAATTCACAAATGAATAAAAATTATTTTTGAAATTGTTATTAGAAAATTTTAGTAAAAATATATTTTTCCCATCTGCTACTCCTCACTTACTTAATTTCATGAAATTTCGAGAAATTAAATTCTGATCGCAAACTTTGTTTTAGTAGTTAAAAGCTGAACTCCTTGGAGAATGTAAATCATCCATTTTTGTTTTCAAACTGTTACTATTTGGAGTAGATTTTCGGGAAAACTCTAAAATAAAAAAATGCAATAAAACTATGACATTATTTCATTAGATAAGCTTTTAATGGCTTTTATAAATAATGCATAACTGGGACATTATGGTCTTAAGATAAAAACATTTTTTTGATGAATAATGAATTTTTATAAGAATTGTTTTCATTTTTATAAATTATAATAATTTATAAAACTTCAAAAATATTTTAAAAATTCTTTAATCGCGTAAGGGCAGTAAGTGATTTACTAATCAAAAATTGAAAAGCTTAATACAAATCATCACGCACTAAGATTTTAAAATAATTTTAAACATTTTTCAGGTTTATAAACGTGTCCATTTTGAAAATATGGGTGACCATACACAACATGATCAGAAAATAAGATCGAGAACTATAATACATTTAAAGTAAAAATTCCTAAAATTAGATTACGGAAAATATTTTCCAACATGTTTCAGATTACTGAGTACTTAAAAAATATAATAAAACGAGTTCACCTGTAATTTTCTTATGTTTTAACAGATAAAGTCTCCGTAGAAGAACAATAAACCTGTCAACACCTTATCAGTGCTCGTCAATCCCGTAACAAGTTCATAATCACCACTACTGGTTTTTTTTTAAAATCAATATCTGTGTTATTTTAAGCATAAAGTAAATATTTTTTTTCCAAAACAGATTAATTATACTTTAAATCAACTAATATTCATTAAATAAAGTTTCAAAAAAGTATATTTTATTTTTGGATGATTTTTTAATAAAGAAATTTACATTGTGATGTTAAATGACTAAAAAAGGACACTAATCAGCGATTTTAGTCCCCAAAAGTGAATCCATTCGACAATATAGTTTCTGTGTGAAATAGACTACAGAGTATTTTTCTTACTGGAAATAGTGAATTTAACCCTTTAGATTTCAATTAAAGCTACAATGAAAGCTTCAAGTAAGTTTTTTTTATTTTTTTAAATTCATTTCAAACCTTTGTTATCGCGAATTAGTGGAGGTATCTACATTTGCTCTTTCCTTTAAAATCCTGTTTAAATTTCTCTCTCTATGCCTTTCTCTCAACTAATGAGAAGGCAACCCTCAAATAAAAAAAGAGGAAAAAGAAAAGACTGAACGCGGCCACAAAACGGCGTAAGATTCCTGAACCAGAGTCTAGTCATTTGTGAGTAAAATCTATCAAAAATCAGAACGGTTCCACGCATAACATCCGCTAAATAAATAAAAAATAAAAAATGAAAAAGAAAGGAACGACAGAAAATAAAATAATTTTGGCCAATCATAAAAATTAACACAAAGAGACTTTTGATGTCAGCTGAAACCAAGGTTTGCTCCAGTAGTCTGGGATAATTGTCAAAAGTATATAAAGTTGCAGAAGAGAAGGGCCCCCAAGAGGAACCCTGAACAAGAGATGGGACCGCTGGAGAAACAAGCCATGCGTGGGGTGTGAAAACATTAATCGGTCATCTGCTTAATGAAAATTTTCCGCCCTTCTTAGAGCCGAGAAAAGACAGCAGTTTGACGCCGGTCTATTTCTGAGATGACTACTACTGCTACCAAGTTCTGACAATGAAATTACCCTCTATCGAATCGAAACAGACTCTCTCCCGACTGATACTAACATCTGCCTTATAAACGCACATTTACTACACCGAATATCAAAGGAATCGCTTTACTCTAAATCAAATTTGTATAGACCCTTGAGTAAGTTCGTTTATTCCAAAGTTTCCGATAAAATAATACCAAGTGCTCTCGGACACAACTCTCCACAGCTTCATCTAATAATAAAAGTTTATCATAATATGGTAATAAATTATTTATATTATTTACATTGTTCGGACTTTTGCCCTCATCTTTATTGACATATTCACGAACTTTCAGCTTCTTCAGGTGATTGGAATTTCGAATTGAACCCTTTATTTCGTCCACCGGTGTAGGTTGTTTTAGTTCCACGTGCCATGCCTCTTCCGGATGTCTCAGTTAACTCCCTTTAGCTCACAACGGCCAAAACGTCGTAAATATGACAATAAAGATGAGGACAACAGTCCAAACAATGTAAACAATTATAATGCCTCATCTCAGAAATATAGAGAGATGATAATGAATGTTGATTTGCTTTCTGATAGTGAGTATTACCAACTTGGCATTTCAGCTAAGGCATTAGACTCCTAGTTTTGGCTACAAATAAATCCAGTTACGGAAATTTTATTCTTGGCTGATACTTCTAACATCAACAACATTTCTAGAGAAAATCCACAAAAAGTTTATATTATTATAAAATTTTTAATGCATTAAAATCAAAAAGATTTTTTAAAAACTGCTTTTTCTTAAAAAGCAATAAAAATAAAAATAAACCAAGTAATATTTAAAATGTAATAGTCAGGAATAACACTGCATAACTGTATAACACTTAAAATCTAAAATAGGTAGCATTAAAGGGGGTTTGAGGCATATGAAAAATTCAAATAGATTATCAAAATCAAGTCTTCAAGCACCAGGAAAGAATATCTTAAGTAACCAACAAGAACAAACTTAATGAGAAAAAATAAGCATTTGTAAAAACATTGTGTGAGATGGCTGGAACCCTGATCTCAAGTTGGGATCCAGAGCTATATATATATATATATATATATGTGTGTGTGTGTGTAAAAATTTCAAATAGAGTATATCTGTAAAAGGAGATTATAAATAAAGACAAAAAAGAGATATATTAGCCGAAATGTAAGTTCTTATAAAACACTATGTTCGATTTCTTCTTATAAGTTGTAGTGATAACAACAAATAAATCATTAAATAACCTCTAACCCTTAGTACTAGACCATGTAGGAAATAATAAATAAAAATAAAATAAAAATTAATTAATAGAATTACTTTAAAATATAAATAAAAATTATAATTAACATTAAATAAAGAAAAGATATATTATAAAAAAAAGGTTAAATAAATATAACTCCCATCATGCACCGGAACAGGCGAGGTTTTTTTTTCGGTGTGGGGGGGGTCCAATTGAAAGAGAAACCAAAATTTTCTCTCTTCCTCTTCGACGGCTAAATGAAGCACATGTCCGGGGATAGCACAAGTTGCTATCAAACCAGATAAGCAAAAGCTTTTTTATCTCAGTATATGTATATATTCTTTAAAATATTTTCTCTTAAATGTATACGAATGCTTTTAATTATTTTCTTTTTAAGCAAATCGCCCAGAGCAAGGTAGGAGTGTCACTAGCACGCAAGGGATTACAGAGAGTGAGAGTAAGAGTAAAGAGGAGTGTTTGGAAAAAGGATAAAGAACGGGACAAGGATCAAAGTCAAGTCATCAGAAGATGTCGATTGACATTACATTTGAATATTTGAAGATTATAGCTATCAGGGAAGCAGGTGATAGGAAGGGAATTCCACTGACGGAAGGTGCGAGATAAGAAGCTGTTGGATTTGAAGAGATGGCTACATTTAGTCGTTTCGACAGTGAAAAGGTTGGGACTGAGATACCAACCTAGTAGCACGCTTAAATTCATGCAGTTTGAGAATCAGTGAAAGTAGCTCGTCGGAGCAGTTGTCATGAAATTACTTGTAGAAAAAACAGAGGGAAACCACAGCCCACCTGTGAGATAGCGATTGCAGACGGGAGGCCAGATCAGGACCAACCACGTTGCATATCCGTCTCTGGATTTTGTCGAGGACCTCGAGATGAATAGCGGGAGCACCGGACCATATATGACTGCAATATTCCATACAAGGACGAATTGTTGATTTGTAGATTTGAAGGATGGACTCAGGCGATAAAAAACCTGGCGCGACACAGAGAACCAACTTTCCTTGCGGTAGATGAAGCTATAGATACAATGTAGTTGTTCCACTTCAGGTCAGTGGACAGCGTGAGACCAAGCAGGCGCAGAGAGGCACTCTCGTGGAGTTGGGCATCAGCCATCCTGATGTGAGGCAGGGAGGGTTCTCTATGGTGGGTAGCTGAGAGCAGTTTCGTTTTGGAAGAATTAATGTTTACAAGCCATTTTCTGCCCCACTCAAACACAGATTGGTGGTCCTTCTCGAAGCCTACGGCCAGTTTAATTTTGTCAACGATGCCGGATCTACTATTAAGGCAGAAGTAAATAGTGGTGTCGTCAGCGTAAATGTCAACTTGGGAGTTGAAGATCGTTTTTCAGACTGCCTTAATTTAGTTAAGTTTTTTGATTTAATTATACACCATTTTTCTAACGTATTTTTTTTGACTCTTTTGTTAAAACTTGTCATTTTTCGAACTTTCTCATTTTGACCTTTTGTTTTTTCCTTTTCATTTCCTTTCCCTTTTAACCGTTACTTCCTTTTTTGTTATTAATTATTTCTGTTCTGAGTTCTTTTTTTTTCAGTACCCACACCCCGGAGTTTTTCTGTTTATTTTTCGTTTCTCGTTTGACCTTTTTAATTTTTACGTGTTAATTATTTCTGTGTTACCCGTTTAAAAAAAAAAAAAAAAAAAAAAAGTCTACGTGTTTTATTTTAATTTTTGTAATCTCTGTCCCTCCTCTTTTTTTTTTTTTTTTTGGGTTGACCGTTTTTTTTTTTTTTTTTTAAAGCAGCCATTTTGTAAATTGTAACCTTTTTTTTTTTTCGTACGTATTGCGTTTTCTCTTTTCCGTTTATAACTATTAGTTTTATTGTGTAATTTGTTGTAATTTGTTGCTTTCTTGTCTGTTGTCCTTTAAATTTTGTTCTTTCTTCATTTTCGTGAACCTTGTTCACATTTTCTCGTCTGTATATTTGGTTTTTTGTATCTGTTTACATTTGTGGTTATAATTTTTGCACACGTCCTCCTGTTTGATTTTTTTTTTGTCTGTTGATATTTGTTTAATTGTTTGTAGGCCAAACTTTATTTTTTACCCTCCCTTTTATTTTTTTTTCTCCCCTCCCTCCGCCTATAAGGCGGTTCCCCACCCGTATTTACCCCTCCCTCCCTCTTATTATTTTTTAAAAATGGAGAAAAAAAAAAAAAAGGAAAAAAACCACCCTCCTTTTTGGCTATTAAAAAAAAAAGCCCAAAAGGCTATTCAAAAGCACCTGTTCAACCCAACCAAAAAAAGACCCCCCCGGACAAAGACAGTTTGGAAGAGTTTCCAGCTCTTAATACCTCTTCCCCTAGCAGTGTGGAATCTGTTGGGGAAAAAGTCAATAAAAATGAAAAATTTACTTCTACGGAAGCTCAGAATGGCAACAAATGACTCAACTATGGAGGCCAATAATGGCCAAGATTCTGAAAAAATCCAAAAATGAACCGCAAACTGAGCCTGAGGCCGGGGAATCGCCCTCTTGTTGGTCGTCCCCCCCTAAGTGCATTATCAATTTAGCGGAGTTCTTGGAGCGTGCCAAAAGTTACGCACACCTTGTTGTAGATGGTGGACTTTTGGAAGACCCCAAGAATTGAAAAAATTGACAAAAGAATAGTGTCGGTTTTCGTCGTGGACAAGCGTACGCGCAAAATTTGTCGCTCGACGAAAAACACAGTGTTAAAAGCATTGGAATCCTTCGGGTTCAAGCCCCTTAGAATAGTTAAGGGTGCTAAATTTTTCATGTGGGACGTACTGTTGCCCACATCAGAAGATTGCGTCGCCGCGGCTAGCCGTGAGCTTATTAACAAAGAGATAATACTGCGTACAGAGTACGAAGGCCGACGTAAGACCAGGGTAACGGTATACGAGGTCCCTCCTCAGGTTATCGGGGAACATCTCGCGGCGTTCTTCTCTCAGTATGGCGAAATTCTGGGAGCTTCCTGTGATAGCCTGAGCGGGGGTGGAGCTTTGACATCATGTTGGACGAGAAAGCCTTCCGCTCCATCCCCAACTGTCTGGATGTTGGCGTCTTGAAATTACCGGTCATTGTGACGGGTCGAAGACCGGTATGCTGGAGGTGTGGAGTGACTGGTCATCTCTCCTCCTCCTGCCCAGAGAAGAAGGCCTCTGGAAGTCAAGCGCCAGTTACTCAAGATCCCCTCTGACCGCGTCTCTAAATTCCGCCTCGCCTGTAATGGGCGTACCAGCCTCCGGGACCGGGTCGGTTAATCCTCCGGTCGGCGCAACATCGAAAGCCACATTCCCCAAAGAGCCTTCGCCCGCTGCCGGTGCAGTTGTGGAGAAGGGGGAGGGGGAATGGCTGGTTGCTGGTAAGGCCAGAGGGAAGCGCCGGACAGCGGGTCCTCAGTCCCCTGAAGCCCCTAGGAAGAAAGGCACATACAGCCCCACTCCCTCTAACAACGTTAAGGGCGATGCCCCGGCCTCTGAAGAATCATTTGAAGAAAAACAAAAAGAGATTCGACCCCGGTTATGAAAAAGACAGAAAACTCAAAAGAATTAAAAAAAAAGAGGCTGGATTCGGAAAAAAAAAGACCCAATCCCTTCTACGTCCTCTAGTAGACCCGCCCCTTCTCCGAAGAAACAACCCCCTTCATCGCCTGCTATTTCACCATCAAAGGCCAAACCCACCAGTAGGGATCCCAGCCCCTATAGGCATAGATCCTTTTATACCCCCATGAACACTCCCACCCTTCCCCGTTAAACAAAAACCCACCCCCCTTCATACCCCCAAGCAATCACCGGCAAAAAATGCTGAGATGCCTCCTCCTGCTCCCAAGCGGCAAAGAAGCCCAACTCAAAAAAAGAAAAAAAAAAATAAAAAAAAAAGATTTATTTTCAACACAGGAGAGGAGGTATGCCGTATTTCCCCTGCCCAGGCCGAAAGAGCCCGGGATTATAGTAACAGGGTGAAAGATTTGAAGTTCCTGCTTTCTATCAAACAGTTCGCTGACCTAGACATTGAGGAACCTAAAAACTTCCCAAATGCCCAGAGGGTCCTGACAGTTATTAGGTCAGGACCTGCAGCCAATCAGACTTGGGCGATGGTGGAAGAAGCCGTAAATGCCTGTAAGATGGCTTTGCCCATCGCCATAGTCGAAAACGAAAAATTAAAAAAAAAAATACAACAGTTCTGTGCAGGGAGGGTCCCCGTTTTAGTTCACCCATCCCTGTATAGAGCTCTTAAATTGACCTTCCCCTGGGATATCGGCGGTATCTCCCAAGACGGCACCATCAAGAATGAGATGGGCCATGGGTCTATGGGAGACGCGGTCGGTATCCTTACCCCGGCCATGTTTAATGCTGGTAAGCAACCCTAATCGGACTTCTCATGTCTCTCTGGTTAGCTACGTTAAATGTGCGGGCCTGAGGTCCGAGTCTCGCAGGGCGAGGCTCTCTCGTGACCTTCAGCGCCTCGGGGTGAATGTTTGTTGTGTGCAAGAGACCCGTTTTTCTTCTCATGACCGTGAGGATATACTGTCTAAGGGGTTCGCCCTTTTTTCAGCATGTTTTGATGGTCGTTCGAGGGGTCTCTTTGGCTAGTGAGCAAGTCTTTGAAGGCTGCATGTACCCTTGTCTTCGCAGATCCGGCGGGCAGGCTTTGCGTGCTGGATGTTACTATAAAGGATAAGGCTTTACGTCTCATTGGGGTTTATGCGCCCAATGTTCATGCTGAGCGGCCTGCTTTGTTTCGGCAGATCGAGCCGTTTTTGACGACTTCTCGTCGGGTAGTCTTAGCGGGGGATTGGAATGCCGTCCTTGACCCCGATATAGATCGTATAGGTAAAAAACCGGGTACTAACAATCCTGATGTGAAGGCATTTCGGGACTTTATCGACAGGTTTGATCTTGTCGATAAGTACCGGAATGAGCACCCTCAGGAGGTAGCATGGACTTGGACAACTAGTGGCAACTCGGCCAGTGGCTCGCTTGCGAGCTACCTGGACCGAGTGTTAGTTAGGAGAGTCGACGTAGGGCTCTTAGAGTGTCCAAGTTTCCATTATATAGTTTACACGGATCATAGGCTTGTCCGGGTCCGTGTAAACTTAGATAAACCTAAGGTTAGATTGGCTGGTTACTGGAAATTTAACTGTTCACTTTTCGGTGAACAGGATTTCCGGGACCAGCTGCTACTAATGATTCAGAGGGAATTGACGGGGGCGGTTGTGGGAAACGCCTGGTGGGGAAAATTAAAATCAAAAATTAGAACGTTTGCTGCCGATTTTAGTCGTCGACTCAATCTAGATAGACTAGCGGCGCAAACGGCATTAGAAGATAAAGTTGATCGGGCCGTCAAATCCCGTGTTAGTGGGGACATAGTCTTAGCTAAGGCAGAGTTGGCCTCCTTGCTTATCAAGAAGGATCAAGCTCTGGTAGTTAGGGCTAGGCTAAAGAGAATGTCTTCTGAGGCGACGAATATGGCCGCAGAATTGCGTGCAGAGGAAAATCGGAACGCGGCTAAGCGACATATAGCGTGCGTCACATTGCCGGATAAGCGGACCGTGACTACAAGCGCGGGCATATGCGAGGCCTTTCGGCTTTATTTCCAGGATCTTTTCACCAGGGAGCCCGGTCTGAGCTCTGCTCAGTTCGATGCCTATTTGGCTGACTTTCCCTGCCTTGAGGCAGCTGAAGCGGCTAGGTGCGAGGGTCCCATAACAGAGTCGGAAATCTGGGATGCGCTGAAGCAGGTTGGCCTGGATAAGTCTCCGGGACTAGATGGACTTCCCTACGAAGTGTACTTGAGGCTGTCGCCCGTTTTTGTTCCTTTGCTGCAGCTGATTTACAACCACTGGATGAGGCAGGGGTCTTTACCTCGACGCTTCACCAGGGGTGTGATCAAGTTGTTGCGTAAGGACACAAGAACGGTGGGGATGGGTTAGGGAACTTTCGCCCTTTGACGATGTTAAATACTGACTTAAAGATTTTGGCGAAGATCTTAGCCAACCGTTTGCAGCTTGTCCTGTCTCGTCTGATTGGCCCCGAACAGACTTGTGCTGTGAAGGGCAGGACGATTCAGGATAACCTTCATATGGTACGCTTGATCTTAGAACAAGTCGACAGTGAAGCCGCGCTGATCAATTTAGATCAGTCCAAGGCCTTCGATAGGGTTGACCATCGGTTTCTGGAGGCTGTCCTGTCGGCGGCCGGTTTCGGAGCCGACTTTCGCTCCTGGATCCGGCTCTTGTATGCGACCCCGGTGCGCTGGTGGAAGTGAATGGGGTAAGGTCGGAGCCTTTCGTATTGTCTCGCTCCATTCGTCAAGGTTGTCCGCTATCGCCCTTGCTTTACGTTCTTGCGTTGGAACCATTCCTTCGCAAGTTAAAGGCGAATCCGGTCCTGCGCGGAATTACCCTGCCGGGCGCTACCACCTCGGCCAGGTATTCTGCCTATGCTGACGACGTTTCGGCTCTTGTGTCGAGCAGAGCCGAGATTGACGAAGTCAGCAAAGAAATAAGTGGGTATGAGATGGTGACAGGGGCCAGGATCAACCGTGATAAGTCTGTGGGCTTGCGGTTGGGTGCGTGGAAGGGAGTTTCTCTTCCCGGACCTTTCCTCTGGACGGATGGGCCGATCAAGATACTCGGCGTCTGGTTCGGTCCTGATCTCCAGTTGGAAATGAACTGGTCGGAGGTACAAGGGAAGGCCGAGATCGCGGTTAATCTGTGGTCTCGGAGGAGACTTTCCCTGAAGGGAAGGGCGGAAGTATGTGTTTCACACATCTATCCGATCCTCCTCTACCGACTCTCTGTGCTTCCACTCCCGTATGCCCGACTAATGCAATTAGTCAGGACCTTGTTCTCTTTCTTGTGGAGAGGCAAGGCCCCTATGGTATCTCGCGAGGTCTGTTGCCTCCATCCCTCTGAGGGCGGTCTGGGGATGCCTAGCATTGAGATCCGTCAATATATGCTTCGCATTACCTTTTTAGACCGAATGTGTCGTGGGTCGAATGAGGAGGGTGCCTTTTGGAAAGAAGACGTCCAGAAACATTTTCCATCCCTGAAAAGTGTGCACTCGTGCGAACAAGAGGCCGGCCGTTTACCACGTGCCGAGTGCTCTTTTTATCGTGAATGTCGTCGCGCTCTGAAGCTCCTCTTACGGGTTTCGGATGGTCTCTCCAACGCCCAGGCGTTGTCTCGCAAGGCATTATATCAAGTTTTAGTTAGGGGGTCCGTACAAGATGATCTGATTGGCGAGCTCGGTCTTACGAAGCGGGAGGCTCGCTCGATATGGCCTTGGGCGCCCGGGTTGAAATGTCTCAATAACGATGAGGCATCACTCACCTGGCTGGTGATTCGTAAAGCCCTCTGGGTCAGCAAGAGACTTTGTTCAGCAGGCTTGGAGAATTGTCCAAACTGTCGTCGCTGTGTACGGGGAAGTCGAGACTATTGGTCACGCCTTCTTTCAGTGCAGGGTGATAGTGCCGTTGTGCAAGTTTCTTGAGGGCCTCATGGTTCGCATGCTGCATGGAAAGTTTTTTGTCCTGGATGCCAGAGCTGTTTGTAGCAATGTGGTGCCGCAGATGACGAAGGCTGAACACTATGTGTTCTGTTGCTTACTAGGGGTTATGAGAGTCGTGATTTGGACGACGCGTCAGAAGGGATTCCATGAGGGCGAGAAGTTCACTTCTTCCCAACTGATCTTGTTCTTTAAGCATCAGCTTAAAGTCAAGATCAGGACGGAAAAACGGCGGCTCACCTCATCGGAATTCAGCAAAAGGTGGGTGATTCTTGCGCGAATGTGCCGAGTAAAAGGGGCTGACCTTGAGTGGCATTTGGATGCCGGTTAGGCATTAAGGATATTGTTTTCCTGGGTTGAACATAGGCAACCCATCCCGGAGTTAGGTTAGATTAGGTTTTTTTTTTTTTTTTCTTTTAGTTTTTTTATATTCTGGTAAACTTAGCTAAGGTGTATTTGCTCATTGGTCCCCTTTTTATTTCTGTCCCCTTTTTTTTTTCTTTTTTAGTTAACTCCCCATCCCCTCCCTCGTTTTTTTTAGGTGGTCAGTAATGTCAGTTCTCTGGTAGATGTGGGGCGCCTTTCGTTTCGTGTGTGTGTTTTTTTTTTCGTTGTTTGTTGTGTATAAATGAGTGTGTGCCTGTGTGAGTGCTTGGGATGAATGAGTGTGGCTTTATTTTCATAAGTCCCGCATCGATTTCGTCCAGTTAACTGATATTTCTGCCACATTCAAGAGTTTGTGGGGGGTTTTATTACTAACACTAATTTTATTTGGTTTCTTGTAAATATATTTTGTCATTTTGTATAATTTCATTGGGGTTCATTTTTAAAAGTTGTTGTTTTTTGCCCCCCCCCCCCACGGACAAATATTTTGTACATAAGGGGATTATTTAGGTTTTTTCATGGAGTCAAAGAGGCATTTTGGTGTTTGTAGTAAGAAAGGTATGGATAAATGTGTTGTTTTGGTGAAAGGAATATTGTTCTGTATGATAGGGTCAGTGATTGTGGCTAGCTAAGTTTAATCTAAGACTAGTGATGACCGTCCTTCACCCCAATCCCCTTTTCGGCCTTGTGCCACATTTGTACATATGTGCAATAAATAATAGATAGTACAGATTAAGCGTTTACACCGTTTTTTCTCCTGACCGGTGCTAGACATATTTGCTGTCTACCAAAGGACTATTTTTTCAACTTTTCAGACTGCCTTAATTTAGTTAAGTTTTTTGATTTAATTATACACCATTTTTCTAACGTATTTTTTTTTTTTGACTCTTTTGTTAAAACTTGTCATTTTTCGAACTTTCTCATTTTGACCTTTTGTTTTTTTTATTTTTCATTTCCTTTCCCTTTTAACCGTTACTTCTTTTTTTTTATTAATTATTTCTGTTTTGTTGAGTTTTTTTTTCAGTACCCACACCCCGGAGTTTTTCTGTTTATTTTTCGTTTCTCGTTTGACCTTTTTTTAATTTTTACGTGTTAATTATTTCTGTGTTACCCGTTTAAAAAAAAAAAAAAAAAAAAAAAAAAACGTGTTTTATTTTTTTTTTAATCTCTGTCCCTCCTCTTTTTTTTTTTTTTTTTTTTTTATTGGGTTGACCGTTTTTTTTTTTTTTTTTTTATTGCAGCCATTTTGTAAATTGTAACCTTTTTTTTTTTTTTTCGTACGTATTTTTTTTTTTTTTTTTCGTTTATAACTATTAGTTTTATTGTTTGTAATTTGTTGCTTTCTTGTCTGTTGTCCTTTAAATTTTTTGTTCTTTCTTCATTTTTTCGTGAACCTTGTTCACATTTTCTCGTCTGTATATTTGGTTTTTTTTATCTGTTTATATTTTTGTGGTTATAATTTTTTTTGCACGTCCTCCTGTTTGATTTTTTTTTTTTCTGTTGATATTTGTTTTTTAATGTTGTTTTGTGATAGGCCAAACTTTATTTTTTACCCTCCCTTTTTTTTTTTTTTTCCCCCCCTCCGCCTATAAGGCGGTTCCCCACCCGTATTTACCCCTCCCCTCCCCTCTTATTATTTTTAAAAATGGAGAAAAAAAAGGATAAAAAACCACCCTCCATTTTGGCTATTAAAAAAAAGCCCAAAAAGGCTATTCGAAAGCACCTTTTCAACCCAACCAAAAAAGACCCCCCGGACAAAGACAGTTTGGAAGAGTTTCCAGCTCTTAATACCTCTTCCCCCCCTAGCAGTGTGGAATCTGTTGGGGAAAAAAAAAAAATAAAAATGAAAAAATTACTTCTACGGAAGCTCAGAATGGCAACAAAAATGACTCAACTATGGAGGCCAATAATGGCCATGATTCTGAAAAATCCAAAAATGAACCGCAAACTGAGCCTGAGGCCGGGGAATCGCCCTCTTGTTGGTCGTCCCCTCCTAAGTGCATTATCAATTTAGCGGAGTTCTTGGAGCGTGCCAAAAGTTACGCACACCTTGTTGTAGATGGTGGACTTTTGGAAGACCCCCAAGAATTGAAAAAAATTGACAAAAGAATAGTGTCGGTTTTCGTCGTGGACAAGCGTACGCGCAAAATTTGTCGCTCGACGAAAAACACAGTGTTAAAAGCATTGGAATCCTTCGGGTTCAAGCCCCTTAGAATAGTTAAGGGTGCTAAATTTTTCATGTGGGACGTACTGTTGCCCACATCAGAAGATTGCGTCGCCGCGGCTAGCCGTGAGCTTATTAACAAAGAGATAATACTGCGTACAGAGTACGAAGGCCGACGTAAGACCAGGGTAACGGTATACGAGGTCCCTCCTCAGGTTATCGGGGAACATCTCGCGGCGTTCTTCTCTCAGTATGGCGAAATTCTGGGAGCTTCCTGTGATAGCCTGAGCGGGGGGTGGAGCTTTGACATCATGTTGGACGAGAAAGCCTTCCGCTCCATCCCCAACTGTCTGGATGTTGGCGTCTTGAAATTACCGGTCATTGTGACGGGTCGAAGACCGGTATGCTGGAGGTGTGGAGTGACTGGTCATCTCTCCTCCTCCTGCCCAGAGAAGAAGGCCTCTGGAAGTCAAGCGCCAGTTACTCAAGATCCCCCTCTGACCGCGTCTCTAAATTCCGCCTCGCCTGTAATGGGCGTACCAGCCTCCGGGACCGGGTCGGTTAATCCTCCGGTCGGCGCAACATCGAAAGCCACATTCCCCAAAGAGCCTTCGCCCGCTGCCGGTGCAGTTGTGGAGAAGGGGGAGGGGGAATGGCTGGTTGCTGGTAAGGCCAGAGGGAAGCGCCGGACAGCGGGTCCTCAGTCCCCTGAAGCCCCTAGGAAGAAAGGCACATACAGCCCCACTCCCTCTAACAACGTTAAGGGCGATGCCCCGGCCTCTGAAGAATCATTTGAAGAAAAACAAAAAAAGATTCGACCCCGGTTATGAAAAATCAGAGAAACTCAAAGAATTAAAAAAAGAGGCTGGATTCAGAAAGAAAAGACCCAATCCCTTCTACGTCCTCTAGTAGACCCGCCCCTTCTCCGAAGAAACAACCCCTTCATCGCCTGCTATTTCACCATCAAAGGCCAAACCCACCAGTAGGGATCCCAGCCCCTATAGGCATAGATCCTTTTATACCCCCATGAACACTCCCTCCTTCCCCCCCGTTAAACAAAAACCCACCCCCTTCATACCCCCAAGCAATCACCGGCAAAAAAATGCCGAGATGCCTCCTCCTGCTCCCAAGCGGCAAAGAAGCCCAACACAAAAAAGAAGAAAAAAAAAGATAGAAAAAAAAGATTTATTTTCAACACAGGAGAGGAGGTATGCCGTATTTCCCCTGCCCAGGCCGAAAGAGCCCGGGACTATAGTAACAGGGTCAAAGATTTGAAGTTCCTGCTTTCAATCAAACAGTTTGCTGACCTTGACATTGAGGAACCTAAAAACTTCCCAAAATGCCCAGAGGGTCCTGACAGTTATTAGGTCAGGACCTGCAGCCAATCAGACTTGGGCGATGGTGGAGGAAGAAGCCGTAAATGCCTGTAAGATGGCTTTGCCCATCGCCATAGTCGAAAACGAAAAATTAAAAAAAGTTACAACAGTTCTGTGCAGGGAGGGTCCCCGTTTTAGTTCACCCATCCCTGTATAGAGCTCTTAAATTGACCTTCCCCTGGGATATCGGCGGTATCTCCCAAGACGGCACCATCAAGAATGAGATGGGCCATGGGTCTATGGGAGACGCGGTCGGTATCCTTACCCCGGCCATGTTTAATGCTGGTAAGCAACCCTAATCGGACTTCTCATGTCTCTCTGGTTAGCTACGTTAAATGTGCGGGGCCTGAGGTCCGAGTCTCGCAGGGCGAGGCTCTCTCGTGACCTTCAGCGCCTCGGGGTGAATGTTTGTTGTGTGCAAGAGACCCGTTTTTCTTCTCATGACCGTGAGGATATACTGTCTAAGGGTTCGCCCTTTTTTCAGCATGTTTTGATGGTCGTTCGAGGGGTGTCTCTTGGCTAGTGAGCAAGTCTTTGGAGGCTGCATGTTCCCTTGTCTTCGCAGATCCGGCGGGCAGGCTTTGCGTGCTGGATGTTACTATAAAGGATAAGGCTTTACGTCTCATTGGGGTTTATGCGCCCAATGTTCATGCTGAGCGGCCTGCTTTGTTTCGGCAGATCGAGCCGTTTTTGACGACTTCTCGTCGGGTAGTCTTAGCGGGGGATTGGAATGCCGTCCTTGACCCCGATATAGATCGTATAGGTAAAAAACCGGGTACTAACAATCCTGATGTGAAGGCATTTCGGGACTTTATCGACAGGTTTGATCTTGTCGATAAGTACCGGAATGAGCACCCTCAGGAGGTAGCATGGACTTGGACAACTAGTGGCAACTCGGCCAGTGGCTCGCTTGCGAGCTATCTGGACCGAGTGTTAGTTAGGAGAGTCGACGTAGGGCTCTTAGAGTGTCCAAGTTTCCATTATATAGTTTACACGGATCATAGGCTTGTCCGGGTCCGTGTAAACTTAGATAAGCCTAAGGTTAGATTGGCTGGTTACTGGAAATTTAACTGTTCACTTTTCGGTGAACAGGATTTCCGGGACCAGCTGCTACTAATGATTCAGAGGGAATTGACGGGGGCGGTTGTGGGAAACGCCTGGTGGGGAAAATTAAAATCAAAAATTAGAACGTTTGCTGCCGATTTTAGTCGTCGACTCAATCTAGATAGACTAGCGGCGCAAACGGCATTAGAAGATAAAGTTGATCGGGCCGTCAAATCCCGTGTTAGTGGGGACATAGTCTTAGCTAAGGCAGAGTTGGCCTCCTTGCTTATCAAGAAGGATCAAGCTCTGGTAGTTAGGGCTAGGCTAAAGAGAATGTCTTCTGAGGCGACGAATATGGCCGCAGAATTGCGTGCAGAGGAAAATCGGAACGCGGCTAAGCGACATATAGCGTGCGTCACATTGCCGGATAAGCGGACCGTGACTACAAGCGCGGGCATATGCGAGGCCTTTCGGCTTTATTTCCAGGATCTTTTCACCAGGGAGCCCGGTCTGAGCTCTGCTCAGTTCGATGCCTATTTGGCTGACTTTCCCTGCCTTGAGGCAGCTGAAGCGGCTAGGTGCGAGGGTCCCATAACAGAGTCGGAAATCTGGGATGCGCTGAAGCAGGTTGGCCTGGATAAGTCTCCGGGACTAGATGGACTTCCCTACGAAGTGTACTTGAGGCTGTCGCCCGTTTTTGTTCCTTTGCTGCAGCTGATTTACAACCACTGGATGAGGCAGGGGTCTTTACCTCGACGCTTCACCAGGGGTGTGATCAAGTTGTTGCGTAAGGACAAGAACGGTGGGGATGGGTTAGGGAACTTTCGCCCTTTGACGATGTTAAATACTGACTTAAAGATTTTGGCGAAGATCTTAGCCAACCGTTTGCAGCTTGTCCTGTCTCGTCTGATTGGCCCCGAACAGACTTGTGCTGTGAAGGGCAGGACGATTCAGGATAACCTTCATATGGTACGCTTGATCTTAGAACAAGTCGACAGTGAAGCCGCGCTGATCAATTTAGATCAGTCCAAGGCCTTCGATAGGGTTGACCATCGGTTTCTGGAGGCTGTCCTGTCGGCGGCCGGTTTCGGAGCCGACTTTCGCTCCTGGATCCGGCTCTTGTATGCGACCCCGGTGCGCTGGTGGAAGTGAATGGGGTAAGGTCGGAGCCTTTCGTATTGTCTCGCTCCATTCGTCAAGGTTGTCCGCTATCGCCCTTGCTTTACGTTCTTGCGTTGGAACCATTCCTTCGCAAGTTAAAGGCGAATCCGGTCCTGCGCGGAATTACCCTGCCGGGCGCTACCACCTCGGCCAGGTATTCTGCCTATGCTGACGACGTTTCGGCTCTTGTGTCGAGCAGAGCCGAGATTGACGAAGTCAGCAAAGAAATAAGTGGGTATGAGATGGTGACAGGGGCCAGGATCAACCGTGATAAGTCTGTGGGCTTGCGGTTGGGTGCGTGGAAGGGAGTTTCTCTTCCCGGACCTTTCCTCTGGACGGATGGGCCGATCAAGATACTCGGCGTCTGGTTCGGTCCTGATCTCCAGTTGGAAATGAACTGGTCGGAGGTACAAGGGAAGGCCGAGATCGCGGTTAATCTGTGGTCTCGGAGGAGACTTTCCCTGAAGGGAAGGGCGGAAGTATGTGTTTCACACATCTATCCGATCCTCCTCTACCGACTCTCTGTGCTTCCACTCCCGTATGCCCGACTAATGCAATTAGTCAGGACCTTGTTCTCTTTCTTGTGGAGAGGCAAGGCCCCCTGGTATATCTCGCGAGGTCTGTTGCCTCCATCCCTCTGAGGGCGGTCTGGGGATGCCTAGCATTGAGATCCGTCAATATATGCTTCGCATTACCTTTTTAGACCGAATGTGTCGTGGGTCGAATGAGGAGGGTGCCTTTTGGAAAGAAGACGTCCAGAAACATTTTCCATCCCTGAAAAGTGTGCACTCGTGCGAACAAGAGGCCGGCCGTTTACCACGTGCCGAGTGCTCTTTTTATCGTGAATGTCGTCGCGCTCTGAAGCTCCTCTTACGGGTTTCGGATGGTCTCTCCAACGCCCAGGCGTTGTCTCGCAAGGCATTATATCAAGTTTTAGTTAGGGGTCCGTACAAGATGATCTGATTGGCGAGCTCGGTCTTACGAAGCGGGAGGCTCGCTCGATATGGCCTTGGGCGCCCGGGTTGAAATGTCTCAATAACGATGAGGCATCACTCACCTGGCTGGTGATTCGTAAAGCCCTCTGGGTCAGCAAGAGACTTTGTTCAGCAGGCTTGGAGAATTGTCCAAACTGTCGTCGCTGTACGGGGAAGTCGAGACTATTGGTCACGCCTTCTTTCAGTGCAGGGTGATAGTGCCGTTGTGCAAGTTTCTTGAGGGCCTCATGGTTCGCATGCTGCATGGAAAGGTTTTTGTCCTGGATGCCAGAGCTGTTTGTAGCAATGTGGTGCCGCAGATGACGAAGGCTGAACACTATGTGTTCTGTTGCTTACTAGGGGTTATGAGAGTCGTGATTTGGACGACGCGTCAGAAGGGATTCCATGAGGGCGAGAAGTTCACTTCTTCCCAACTGATCTTGTTCTTTAAGCATCAGCTTAAAGTCAAGATCAGGACGGAAAAACGGCGGCTCACCCATCGGAATTCAGCAAAAGGTGGGTGATTCTTGCGCGAATGTGCCGAGTAAAAGGGGCTGACCTTGAGTGGCATTTGGATGCCGGTTAGGCATTAAGGATATTGTTTTCCTGGGTTGAACATAGGCAACCCATCCCGGAGTTAGGTTAGATTAGGTTTTTTGTATTTTTTTTTTAGTTTTTTTATTCTGGTAAACTTAGCTAAGGTGTATTTGCTCATTGGTCCCCTTTTATTTCTGTCCCCTTTTTTTTTTTCTTCCTTTAGTTTAACTCCCCATCCCCTCCCTCGTTTTTTTTTAGGTGGTCAGTAATGTCAGTTCTCTGGTAGATGTGGGGCGCCTTTCGTTTCGTGTGTGTGTTTTTTTTTTTACTTGTTGTTGTGTATAAATGAGTGTGTGCCTGTGTGAGTGCTTGGGATGAATGAGTGTGGCTTTATTTTTTTCATAAGTCCCGCATCGATTTCGTCCAGTTAACTGATATTTCTGCCACATTCAAGAGTTTGTGGGGGTTTTATTACTAACACTAATTTTATTTGGTTTCTTGTAAATATATTTTGTCATTTTGTATAATTTCATTGGGGTTCATTTTTAAAAGTTGTTGTTTTTTATGCCCCCCCCCCCCACGGACAAATATTTTGTACATAAGGGGATTATTTAGGTTTTTTCATGGAGTCAAAGAGGCATTTTGGTGTTTGTAGTAAGAAAGGTATGGATAAATGTGTTGTTTTGGTGAAAGGAATATTGTTCTGTATGATAGGGTCAGTGATTGTGGCTAGCTAAGTTTAATCTAAGACTAGTGATGACCGTCTTTCACCCCAATCCCCTTTTCGGCCTTGTGCCACATTTGTACATATGTGCAATAAATAATAGATAGTACAGATTATTAAGCGTTTACACCGTTTTTCTCCCTGACCGGTGCTAGACATATTTGCTGTCTACCAAAGGACTATTTTTTCAACTTTTCAGACTGCCTTAATTTAGTTAAGTTTTTTTTTGATTTAATTATACACCATTTTTTTTTCTAACGTATTTTTTTTTTTTACTCTTTTTTTAAAACTTGTCATTTTTTTTTTTTAACTTTCTCATTTTGACCTTTTGTTTTTTCCTTTTCATTTCCTTTCCCTTTTTAACCGTTACTTCCTTTTTGTTATTAATTATTTCTGTTCTGAGTTCATTTTTTTTTTTTTTTTCAGTACCCACACCCCGGAGTTTTTCTGTTTATTTTTTTTCGTTCTCGTTTGACCTTTTTAATTTTTACGTGTTAATTATTTCTGTGTTACCCGTTTAAAAAAAAAAAAAAAAAAAAAAAAAAGTCTACGTGTTTTTTTTTTTAATTTTTGTAATCTCTGTCCCTCCTTTTTTTTTTTTTTTTTTTTTTTATTGGGTTGACCGTTTTTTTTAGCGGCAGCCATTTTGTAAATTTTTTTTTTTTTTTTTCGTACGTATTGCGTTTTTTTTTTTTCCGTTTATAACTATTAGTTTTATTGTGTAATTTGTTGCTTTTCTTGTCTGTTGTCCTTTAAATTTTTGTTCTTTTTCATTTTTTTGTGAACCTTGTTCACATTTTCTCGTCTGTATATTTGGTTTTTTTATCTGTTTATATTTGTGGTTATAATTTTTTTGCACACGTCCTCCTGTTTGATTTTTTTTTTTTGTCTGTTGATATTTGTTTAATTGTTTGTCTTGTTGATAGGCCAAACTTTATTTTTTTTTCCCTTTATTTTTTTTTTTTTTCTCCCTCCCTCCGCCTATAAGGCGGTTTCCCCCCCGTATTTACCCCTCCCCCCCTCTTATTATTTTTTTTAAAATGGAGAAAAAAAAAAAATAAAAAAACACCCTCCTTTTTTTTTATTAAAAAAAAAAGCCCAAAAAGGCTATTCAAAAGCACCTGTTCAACCCAACCAAAAAAGACCCCCGGACAAAGACAGTTTGGAAGAGTTTCCAGCTCTTAATACCTCTTCCCCTAGCAGTGTGGAAACTGTTGGGGAAAAAAGTCAATAAAAAAAAAAAAAATTTACTTCTACGGAAGCTCAGAATGGCAACAAAAATGACTCAACTATGGAGGCCAATAATGGCCAAAATTCTGAAAAATCCAAAAATGAACCGCAAACTGAGCCTGAGGCCGGGGAATCGCCCTCTTGTTGGTCGTCCCCCTCCTAAGTGCATTATCAATTTAGCGGAGTTCTTGGAGCGTGCCAAAAGTTACGCACACCTTGTTGTAGATGGTGGACTTTTGGAAGACCCCAAGAATTGAAAAAAATTGACAAAAGAATAGTGTCGGTTTTCGTCGTGGACAAGCGTACGCGCAAAATTTGTCGCTCGACGAAAAACACAGTGTTAAAAGCATTGGAATCCTTCGGGTTCAAGCCCCTTAGAATAGTTAAGGGTGCTAAATTTTTCATGTGGGACGTACTGTTGCCCACATCAGAAGATTGCGTCGCCGCGGCTAGCCGTGAGCTAATTAATAAAGAAATAATACTGCGTACAGAGTACGAAGGCCGACGTAAGACCAGGGTAACGGTATACGAGGTCCCTCCTCAGGTTATCGGGGAACATCTCGCGGCGTTCTTCTCTCAGTATGGCGAAATTCTGGGAGCTTCCTGTGATAGCCTGAGCGGGGGTGGAGCTTTGACATCATGTTGGACGAGAAAGCCTTCCGCTCCATCCCCAACTGTCTGGATGTTGGCGTCTTGAAATTACCGGTCATTGTGACGGGTCGAAGACCGGTATGCTGGAGGTGTGGAGTGACTGGTCATCTCTCCTCCTCCTGCCCAGAGAAGAAGGCCTCTGGAAGTCAAGCGCCAGTTACTCAAGATCCCCCTCTGACCGCGTCTCTAAATTCCGCCTCGCCTGTAATGGGCGTACCAGCCTCCGGGACCGGGTCGGTTAATCCTCCGGTCGGCGCAACATCGAAAGCCACATTCCCCAAAGAGCCTTCGCCCGCTGCCGGTGCAGTTGTGGAGAAGGGGGAAGGGGAATGGCTGGTTGCTGGTAAGGCCAGAGGGAAGCGCCGGACAGCGGGTCCTCAGTCCCCTGAAGCCCCTAGGAAGAAAGGCACATACAGCCCCACCCCTCTAACAACGTTAAGGGCGATGCCCCGGCCTCTGAAGAATCATTTGAAGAAAAACAAAAAGATTCGACCCCGGTTATGAAAAAACAGAAAAACTCAAAGAATTAAAAAAGAGGCTGGATTCAGAAAAAAGAAAAGACCCAATCCCTTCTACGTCCTCTAGTAGACCCGCCCTTCTCCGAAGAAACAACCCCCTTCATCGCCTGCTATTTCACCATCAAAGGCCAAACCCTCCAGTAGGGATCCCAGCCCCTATAGGCATAGATCCTTTTATACCCCCATGAACACTCCCACTCCTTCCCCCCGTAAACAAAAACCCACCCCCTTCATACCCCCCAAGCAATCACCGGCAAAAAATGCCGAGATGCCTCCTCCTGCTCCCAAGCGGCAAAGAAGCCCAACACAAAAAAAAAAAAAAAAAAAAAAAAAAAAAAAAGATTTATTTTCAACACAGGAGAGGAGGTATGCCGTATTTCCCCTGCCCAGGCCGAAAGAGCCCGGGACTATAGTAACAGGGTCAAAGATTTGAAGTTCCTGCTTTCAATCAAACAGTTTGCTGACCTTGACATTGAGGAACCTAAAAACTTCCCAAATGCCCAGAGGGTCCTGACAGTTATTAGGTCAGGACCTGCAGCCAATCAGACTTGGGCGATGGTGGAGGAAGCCGTAAATGCCTGTAAGATGGCTTTGCCCATCGCCATAGTCGAAAACGAAAAATTAAAAAAGTTACAACAGTTCTGTGCAGGGAGGGTCCCCGTTTTAGTTCACCCATCCCTGTATAGAGCTCTTAAATTGACCTTCCCTGGGATATCGGCGGTATCTCCCAAGACGGCACCATCAAGAATGAGATGGGCCATGGGTCTATGGGAGACGCGGTCGGTATCCTTACCCCGGCCATGTTTAATGCTGGTAAGCAACCCTAATCGGACTTCTCATGTCTCTCTGGTTAGCTACGTTAAATGTGCGGGGCCTGAGGTCCGAGTCTCGCAGGGCGAGGCTCTCTCGTGACCTTCAGCGCCTCGGGGTGAATGTTTGTTGTGTGCAAGAGACCCGTTTTTCTTCTCATGACCGTGAGGATATACTGTCTAAGGGGTTCGCCCTTTTTTCAGCATGTTTTGATGGTCGTTCGAGGGGTGTCTCTTGGCTAGTGAGCAAGTCTTTGAGGGCTGCATGTTCCCTTGTCTTCGCAGATCCGGCGGGCAGGCTTTGCGTGCTGGATGTTACTATAAAGGATAAGGCTTTACGTCTCATTGGGGTTTATGCGCCCAATGTTCATGCTGAGCGGCCTGCTTTGTTTCGGCAGATCGAGCCGTTTTTGACGACTTCTCGTCGGGTAGTCTTAGCGGGGGATTGGAATGCCGTCCTTGACCCCGATATAGATCGTATAGGTAAAAAACCGGGTACTAACAATCCTGATGTGAAGGCATTTCGGGACTTTATCGACAGGTTTGATCTTGTCGATAAGTACCGGAATGAGCACCCTCAGGAGGTAGCATGGACTTGGACAACTAGTGGCAACTCGGCCAGTGGCTCGCTTGCGAGCTACCTGGACCGAGTGTTAGTTAGAGAGAGTCGACGTAGGGCTCTTAGAGTGTCCAAGTTTCCATTATATAGTTTACACGGATCATAGGCTTGTCCGGGTCCGTGTAAACTTAGATAAACCTAAGGTTAGATTGGCTGGTTACTGGAAATTTAACTGTTCACTTTTCGGTGAACAGGATTTCCGGACCAGCTGCTACTAATGATTCAGAGGGAATTGACGGGGGCGGTTGTGGGAAACGCCTGGTGGGGAAAATTAAAATCAAAAATTAGAACGTTTGCTGCCGATTTTAGTCGTCGACTCAATCTAGATAGACTAGCGGCGCAAACGGCATTAGAAGATAAAGTTGATCGGGCCGTCAAATCCCGTGTTAGTGGGGACATAGTCTTAGCTAAGGCAGAGTTGGCCTCCTTGCTTATCAAGAAGGATCAAGCTCTGGTAGTTAGGGCTAGGCTAAAGAGAATGTCTTCTGAGGCGACGAATATGGCCGCAGAATTGCGTGCAGAGGAAAATCGGAACGCGGCTAAGCGACATATAGCGTGCGTCACATTGCCGGATAAGCGGACCGTGACTACAAGCGCGGGCATATGCGAGGCCTTTCGGCTTTATTTCCAGGATCTTTTCACCAGGGAGCCCGGTCTGAGCTCTGCTCAGTTCGATGCCTATTTGGCTGACTTTCCCTGCCTTGAGGCAGCTGAAGCGGCTAGGTGCGAGGGTCCCATAACAGAGTCGGAAATCTGGGATGCGCTGAAGCAGGTTGGCCTGGATAAGTCTCCGGGACTAGATGGACTTCCCTACGAAGTGTACTTGAGGCTGTCGCCCGTTTTTGTTCCTTTGCTGCAGCTGATTTACAACCACTGGATGAGGCAGGGGTCTTTACCTCGACGCTTCACCAGGGGTGTGATCAAGTTGTTGCGTAAGGACAAGAACGGTGGGGATGGGTTAGGGAACTTTCGCCCTTTGACGATGTTAAATACTGACTTAAAGATTTTGGCGAAGATCTTAGCCAACCGTTTGCAGCTTGTCCTGTCTCGTCTGATTGGCCCCGAACAGACTTGTGCTGTGAAGGGCAGGACGATTCAGGATAACCTTCATATGGTACGCTTGATCTTAGAACAAGTCGACAGTGAAGCCGCGCTGATCAATTTAGATCAGTCCAAGGCCTTCGATAGGGTTGACCATCGGTTTCTGGAGGCTGTCCTGTCGGCGGCCGGTTTCGGAGCCGACTTTCGCTCCTGGATCCGGCTCTTGTATGCGACCCCGGTGCGCTGGTGGAAGTGAATGGGGTAAGGTCGGAGCCTTTCGTATTGTCTCGCTCCATTCGTCAAGGTTGTCCGCTATCGCCCTTGCTTTACGTTCTTGCGTTGGAACCATTCCTTCGCAAGTTAAAGGCGAATCCGGTCCTGCGCGGAATTACCCTGCCGGGCGCTACCACCTCGGCCAGGTATTCTGCCTATGCTGACGACGTTTCGGCTCTTGTGTCGAGCAGAGCCGAGATTGACGAAGTCAGCAAAGAAATAAGTGGGTATGAGATGGTGACAGGGGCCAGGATCAACCGTGATAAGTCTGTGGGCTTGCGGTTGGGTGCGTGGAAGGGAGTTTCTCTTCCCGGACCTTTCCTCTGGACGGATGGGCCGATCAAGATACTCGGCGTCTGGTTCGGTCCTGATCTCCAGTTGGAAATGAACTGGTCGGAGGTACAAGGGGAAGGCCGAGATCGCGGTTAATCTGTGGTCTCGGAGGAGACTTTCCCTGAAGGGAAGGGCGGAAGTATGTGTTTCACACATCTATCCGATCCTCCTCTACCGACTCTCTGTGCTTCCACTCCCGTATGCCCGACTAATGCAATTAGTCAGGACCTTGTTCTCTTTCTTGTGGAGAGGCAAGGCCCCTATGGTATCTCGCGAGGTCTGTTGCCTCCATCCCTCTGAGGGCGGTCTGGGGATGCCTAGCATTGAGATCCGTCAATATATGCTTCGCATTACCTTTTTTTTAGACCGAATGTGTCGTGGGTCGAATGAGGAGGGTGCCTTTTGGAAAGAAGACGTCCAGAAACATTTTCCATCCCTGAAAAGTGTGCACTCGTGCGAACAAGAGGCCGGCCGTTTACCACGTGCCGAGTGCTCTTTTTATCGTGAATGTCGTCGCGCTCTGAAGCTCCTCTTACGGGTTTCGGATGGTCTCTCCAACGCCCAGGCGTTGTCTCGCAAGGCATTATATCAAGTTTTAGTTAGGGGGTCCGTACAAGATGATCTGATTGGCGAGCTCGGTCTTACGAAGCGGGAGGCTCGCTCGATATGGCCTTGGGCGCCCGGGTTGAAATGTCTCAATAACGATGAGGCATCACTCACCTGGCTGGTGATTCGTAAAGCCCTCTGGGTCAGCAAGAGACTTTGTTCAGCAGGCTTGGAGAATTGTCCAAACTGTCGTCGCTGTACGGGGGAAGTCGAGACTATTGGTCACGCCTTCTTTCAGTGCAGGGTGATAGTGCCGTTGTGCAAGTTTCTTGAGGGCCTCATGGTTCGCATGCTGCATGGAAAGGTTTTTGTCCTGGATGCCAGAGCTGTTTGTAGCAATGTGGTGCCGCAGATGACGAAGGCTGAACACTATGTGTTCTGTTGCTTACTAGGGGTTATGAGAGTCGTGATTTGGACGACGCGTCAGAAGGGATTCCATGAGGGCGAGAAGTTCACTTCTTCCCAACTGATCTTGTTCTTTAAGCATCAGCTTAAAGTCAAGATCAGGACGGAAAAACGGCGGCTCACCTCATCGGAATTCAGCAAAAGGTGGGTGATTCTTGCGCGAATGTGCCGAGTAAAAGGGGCTGACCTTGAGTGGCATTTGGATGCCGGTTAGGCATTAAGGATATTGTTTTCCTGGGTTGAACATAGGCAACCCATCCCGGAGTTAGGTTAGATTAGGTTTTTTGTATTTTTTCTTTTAGTTTTTTCTATTCTGGTAAACTTAGCTAAGGTGTATTTGCTCATTGGTCCCCTTTTATTTCTGTCCCCTTTTTTTTCTTCCTTTAGTTTAACTCCCCATCCCCTCCCTCGTTTTTTTTTAGGTGGTCAGTAATGTCAGTTCTCTGGTAGATGTGGGGCGCCTTTCGTTTCGTGTGTGTGTTTTTCGTACTTGTTGTTGTGTATAAATGAGTGTGTGCCTGTGTGAGTGCTTGGGATGAATGAGTGTGGCTTTATTTTCATAAGTCCCGCATCGATTTCGTCCAGTTAACTGATATTTCTGCCACATTCAAGAGTTTGTGGGGGGTTTTATTACTAACACTAATTTTATTTGGTTTCTTGTAAATATATTTTGTCATTTTGTATAATTTCATTGGGGTTCATTTTTAAAAGTTGTTGTTTTTTATGCCCCTCCCCCCACGGACAAATATTTTGTACATAAGGGGATTATTTAGGTTTTTTCATGGAGTCAAAGAGGCATTTTGGTGTTTGTAGTAAGAAAGGTATGGATAAATGTGTTGTTTTGGTGAAAGGAATATTGTTCTGTATGATAGGGTCAGTGATTGTGGCTAGCTAAGTTTAATCTAAGACTAGTGATGACCGTCCTTTTCCCCCAATCCCCTTTTCGGCCTTGTGCCACATTTGTACATATGTGCAATAAATAATAGATAGTACAGATTAAGCGTTTACACCGTTTTTTCTCCCGACCGGTGCTAGACATATTTGCTGTCTACCAAAAGGACTATTTTCAACTTTTCAGACTGCCTTAATTTAGTTAAGTTTTTTTTTAATTAATTATACACCATTTTTTTTTAACGTATTTTTTTTTTTTTTCTTTTTTTAAAACTTGTCATTTTTCGAACTTTCTCATTTTGACCTTTTGTTTTTTTTTTTCATTTCCTTTCCCTTTTAACCGTTACTTCCTTTTTTTTATTAATTATTTCTGTTTTGAGTTCATTTTTTTTTTTTTTTTTTACCCACACCCCGGTTTTTTTTTTATTTTTTTTCGTTTCTCGTTTTTGACCTTTTTTTTTTTTTTACGTGTTAATTATTTCTGTGTTACCCGTTTAAAAAAAAAAAAAAAAAAAAAAAAAAAACGTTTTTTTTTTTTTTAATTTTTGTAATCTCTGTCCCTCCTCTTTTTTTTTTTTTGCGTTTTTGTTTGAACGTTTTTTTTTTTTTTTTTTTTTTTTTTTTTTGGCAGCCATTTTTTGTAAATTGTAACTTTTTTTTTTTTTTTTTCGTACGTATTGCGTTTTTTTTTTTTTTATAACTATTAGTTTTATTTTTTAATTTTTTTGCTTTCTTGTCTGTTGTCCTTTAAATTTTTGTTCTTTCTTCATTTTCGTGAACCTTGTTCACATTTTCTCGTCTGTATATTTGGTTTTTTTATCTGTTTATATTTGTGGTTATAATTTTTTTTGCACACGTCCTCCTGTTTGATTTTTTTTTCTGTTGATATTTGTTTAATTGTTTGTTTTTTTGATAGGCCAAACTTTTTTTTTACCCTCCCTTTTATTTTTTTTTCTCCTCCTCCGCCTATAAAGGCGGTTTCCCCCCCCCGTTTACCCCCCCCCTCCCTCTTATTATTATTTAAAAAAATGGAGAAAAAAAAAAATAAAAAACCACCCTCCTTTTTGGCTATTAAAAAAAAAAAGCCCAAAAAGGCTATTCAAAAGCACACCTGTTCAACCCAACCAAAAAAGACCCCCCGGACAAAGACAGTTTGGAAGAGTTTCCACTCTCTAATACCTCTTCCCCTAGCAGTGTGGAATCTGTTGGGGAAAAAGTCAATAAAAAAAAAAAAAAATTTAAAATCTACGGAAGCTCAGAATGGCAACAAAAATGACTCAACTATGGAGGCCAATAATGGCCAAAATTCTGAAAAATCCAAAAAAAACCGCAAACTGAGCCTGAGGCCGGGGAATCGCCCTCTTGTTGGTCGTCCCCTCCTAAGTGCATTATCAATTTAGCGGAGTTCTTGGAGCGTGCCAAAAGTTACGCACACCTTGTTGTAGATGGTGGACTTTTGGAAGACCCCCAAAGAATTGAAAAAAAATTGACAAAAGAATAGTGTCGGTTTTCGTCGTGGACAAGCGTACGCGCAAAATTTGTCGCTCGACGAAAAACACAGTGTTAAAAGCATTGGAATCCTTCGGGTTCAAGCCCCTTAGAATAGTTAAGGGTGCTAAATTTTTCATGTGGGACGTACTGTTGCCCACATCAGAAGATTGCGTCGCCGCGGCTAGCCGTGAGCTAATTAATAAAGAAATAATACTGCGTACAGAGTACGAAGGCCGACGTAAGACCAGGGTAACGGTATACGAGGTCCCTCCTCAGGTTATCGGGGAACATCTCGCGGCGTTCTTCTCTCAGTATGGCGAAATTCTGGGAGCTTCCTGTGATAGCCTGAGCGGGGGTGGAGCTTTGACATCATGTTGGACGAGAAAGCCTTCCGCTCCATCCCCAACTGTCTGGATGTTGGCGTCTTGAAATTACCGGTCATTGTGACGGGTCGAAGACCGGTATGCTGGAGGTGTGGAGTGACTGGTCATCTCTCCTCCTCCTGCCCAGAGAAGAAGGCCTCTGGAAGTCAAGCGCCAGTTACCCAAGATCCCCCTCTGACCGCGTCTCTAAATTCCGCCTCGCCTGTAATGGGCGTACCAGCCTCCGGGACCGGGTCGGTTAATCCTCCGGTCGGCGCAACATCGAAAGCCACATTCCCCAAAGAGCCTTCGCCCGCTGCCGGTGCAGTTGTGGAGAAGGGGAGGGGGGAATGGCTGGTTGCTGGTAAGGCCAGAGGGAAGCGCCGGACAGCGGGTCCTCAGTCCCCTGAAGCCCCTAGGAAGAAAGGCACATACAGCCCCACTCCCTCTAACAACGTTAAGGGCGATGCCCCGGCCTCTGAAGAATCATTTGAAGAAAAACAAAAAGATTCGACCCCGGTTATGAAAAAAAGTCAGAAAAACTCAAAGAATTAAAAAAAGAGACTGGATTCAAAAGAAAAGACCCAATCCCTTCTACGTCCTCTAGTAGACCCGCCCCTTCTCCGAAGAAACAACCCCTTCATCGCCTGCTATTTCACCATCAAAGGCCAAACCCACCAGTAGGGATCCCAGCCCCTATAGGCATAGATCCTTTTATACCCCCATGAACACTCCCACTCCTTCCCCGTTAAACAAAAAACCCACCCCCCTTCATACCCCCAAGCAATCACCGGCAAAAAATGCCGAGATGCCTCCTCCTGCTCCCAAGCGGCAAAGAAGCCCAACACAAAAAAAAAAAAAAAAAAATAGAAAAAAAAAAGATTTATTTTCAACACAGGAGAGGAGGTATGCCGTATTTCCCCTGCCCAGGCCGAAAGAGCCCGGGACTATAGTAACAGGGTCAAAGATTTGAAGTTCCTGCTTTCAATCAAACAGTTTGCTGACCTTGACATTGAGGAACCTAAAAAACTTCCCAAATGCCCAGAGGGTCCTGACAGTTATTAGGTCAGGACCTGCAGCCAATCAGACTTGGGCGATGGTGGAGGAAGCCGTAAATGCCTGTAAGATGGCTTTGCCCATCGCCATAGTCGAAAACGAAAAATTAAAAAAAATTACAACAGTTCTGTGCAGGGAGGGTCCCCGTTTTAGTTCACCCATCCCTGTATAGAGCTCTTAAATTGACCTTCCCCTGGGATATCGGCGGTATCTCCCAAGACGGCACCATCAAGAATGAGATGGGCCATGGGTCTATGGGAGAGACGCGGTCGGTATCCTTACCCCGGCCATGTTTAATGCTGGTAAGCAACCCTAATCGGACTTCTCATGTCTCTCTGGTTAGCTACGTTAAATGTGCGGGGCCTGAGGTCCGAGTCTCGCAGGGCGAGGCTCTCTCGTGACCTTCAGCGCCTCGGGGTGAATGTTTGTTGTGTGCAAGAGACCCGTTTTTCTTCTCATGACCGTGAGGATATACTGTCTAAGGGGTTCGCCCTTTTTTCAGCATGTTTTGATGGTCGTTCGAGGGGTGTCTCTTGGCTAGTGAGCAAGTCTTTGGAGGCTGCATGTTCCCTTGTCTTCGCAGATCCGGCGGGCAGGCTTTGCGTGCTGGATGTTACTATAAAGGATAAGGCTTTACGTCTCATTGGGGTTTATGCGCCCAATGTTCATGCTGAGCGGCCTGCTTTGTTTCGGCAGATCGAGCCGTTTTTGACGACTTCTCGTCGGGTAGTCTTAGCGGGGGATTGGAATGCCGTCCTTGACCCCGATATAGATCGTATAGGTAAAAAACCGGGTACTAACAATCCTGATGTGAAGGCATTTCGGGACTTTATCGACAGGTTTGATCTTGTCGATAAGTACCGGAATGAGCACCCTCAGGAGGTAGCATGGACTTGGACAACTAGTGGCAACTCGGCCAGTGGCTCGCTTGCGAGCTACCTGGACCGAGTGTTAGTTAGGAGAGTCGACGTAGGGCTCTTAGAGTGTCCAAGTTTCCATTATATAGTTTACACGGATCATAGGCTTGTCCGGGTCCGTGTAAACTTAGATAAACCTAAGGTTAGATTGGCTGGTTACTGGAAATTTAACTGTTCACTTTTCGGTGAACAGGATTTCCGGGACCAGCTGCTACTAATGATTCAGAGGGAATTGACGGGGGCGGTTGTGGGAAACGCCTGGTGGGGAAAATTAAAATCAAAAATTAGAACGTTTGCTGCCGATTTTAGTCGTCGACTCAATCTAGATAGACTAGCGGCGCAAACGGCATTAAAAGATAAAGTTGATCGGGCCGTCAAATCCCGTGTTAGTGGGGACATAGTCTTAGCTAAGGCAGAGTTGGCCTCCTTGCTTATCAAGAAGGATCAAGCTCTGGTAGTTAGGGCTAGGCTAAAGAGAATGTCTTCTGAGGCGACGAATATGGCCGCAGAATTGCGTGCAGAGGAAAATCGGAACGCGGCTAAGCGACATATAGCGTGCGTCACATTGCCGGATAAGCGGACCGTGACTACAAGCGCGGGCATATGCGAGGCCTTTCGGCTTTATTTCCAGGATCTTTTCACCAGGGAGCCCGGTCTGAGCTCTGCTCAGTTCGATGCCTATTTGGCTGACTTTCCCTGCCTTGAGGCAGCTGAAGCGGCTAGGTGCGAGGGTCCCATAACAGAGTCGGAAATCTGGGATGCGCTGAAGCAGGTTGGCCTGGATAAGTCTCCGGGACTAGATGGACTTCCCTACGAAGTGTACTTGAGGCTGTCGCCCGTTTTTGTTCCTTTGCTGCAGCTGATTTACAACCACTGGATGAGGCAGGGGTCTTTACCTCGACGCTTCACCAGGGGTGTGATCAAGTTGTTGCGTAAGGACAAGAACGGTGGGGATGGGTTAGGGAACTTTCGCCCTTTGACGATGTTAAATACTGACTTAAAGATTTTGGCGAAGATCTTAGCCAACCGTTTGCAGCTTGTCCTGTCTCGTCTGATTGGCCCCGAACAGACTTGTGCTGTGAAGGGCAGGACGATTCAGGATAACCTTCATATGGTACGCTTGATCTTAGAACAAGTCGACAGTGAAGCCGCGCTGATCAATTTAGATCAGTCCAAGGCCTTCGATAGGGTTGACCATCGGTTTCTGGAGGCTGTCCTGTCGGCGGCCGGTTTCGGAGCCGACTTTCGCTCCTGGATCCGGCTCTTGTATGCGACCCCGGTGCGCTGGTGGAAGTGAATGGGGTAAGGTCGGAGCCTTTCGTATTGTCTCGCTCCATTCGTCAAGGTTGTCCGCTATCGCCCTTGCTTTACGTTCTTGCGTTGGAACCATTCCTTCGCAAGTTAAAGGCGAATCCGGTCCTGCGCGGAATTACCCTGCCGGGCGCTACCACCTCGGCCAGGTATTCTGCCTATGCTGACGACGTTTCGGCTCTTGTGTCGAGCAGAGCCGAGATTGACGAAGTCAGCAAAGAAATAAGTGGGTATGAGATGGTGACAGGGGCCAGGATCAACCGTGATAAGTCTGTGGGCTTGCGGTTGGGTGCGTGGAAGGGAGTTTCTCTTCCCGGACCTTTCCTCTGGACGGATGGGCCGATCAAGATACTCGGCGTCTGGTTCGGTCCTGATCTCCAGTTGGAAATGAACTGGTCGGAGGTACAAGGGAAGGCCGAGATCGCGGTTAATCTGTGGTCTCGGAGGAGACTTTCCCTGAAGGGAAGGGCGGAAGTATGTGTTTCACACATCTATCCGATCCTCCTCTACCGACTCTCTGTGCTTCCACTCCCGTATGCCCCACTAATGCAATTAGTCAGGACCTTGTTCTCTTTCTTGTGGAGAGGCAAGGCCCCTATGGTATCTCGCGAGGTCTGTTGCCTCCATCCCTCTGAGGGCGGTCTGGGGATGCCTAGCATTGAGATCCGTCAATATATGCTTCGCATTACCTTTTTAGACCGAATGTGTCGTGGGTCGAATGAGGAGGGTGCCTTTTGGAAAGAAGACGTCCAGAAACATTTTCCATCCCTGAAAAGTGTGCACTCGTGCGAACAAGAGGCCGGCCGTTTACCACGTGCCGAGTGCTCTTTTTATCGTGAATGTCGTCGCGCTCTGAAGCTCCTCTTACGGGTTTCGGATGGTCTCTCCAACGCCCAGGCGTTGTCTCGCAAGGCATTATATCAAGTTTTAGTTAGGGGTCCGTACAAGATGATCTGATTGGCGAGCTCGGTCTTACGAAGCGGGAGGCTCGCTCGATATGGCCTTGGGCGCCCGGGTTGAAATGTCTCAATAACGATGAGGCATCACTCACCTGGCTGGTGATTCGTAAAGCCCTCTGGGTCAGCAAGAGACTTTGTTCAGCAGGCTTGGAGAATTGTCCAAACTGTCGTCGCTGTACGGGGGGGAGTCGAGACTATTGGTCACGCCTTCTTTCAGTGCAGGGTGATAGTGCCGTTGTGCAAGTTTCTTGAGGGCCTCATGGTTCGCATGCTGCATGGAAAGGTTTTTGTCCTGGATGCCAGAGCTGTTTGTAGCAATGTGGTGCCGCAGATGACGAAGGCTGAACACTATGTGTTCTGTTGCTTACTAGGGGTTATGAGAGTCGTGATTTGGACGACGCGTCAGAAGGGATTCCATGAGGGCGAGAAGTTCACTTCTTCCCAACTGATCTTGTTCTTTAAGCATCAGCTTAAAGTCAAGATCAGGACGGAAAAACGGCGGCTCACCTCATCGGAATTCAGCAAAAGGTGGGTGATTCTTGCGCGAATGTGCCGAGTAAAAGGGGCTGACCTTGAGTGGCATTTTGGATGCCGGTTAGGCATTAAGGATATTGTTTTCCTGGGTTGAACATAGGCAACCCATCCCGGAGTTAGGTTAGATTAGGTTTTTTGTATTTTTTTTTTTAGTTTTTTCTATTCTGGTAAACTTAGCTAAGGTGTATTTGCTCATTGGTCCCCTTTTATTTCTGTCCCCCTTTTTTTTTTCCTTTAGTTTAACTCCCCATCCCTCCCTCGTTTTTTTAGGTGGTCAGTAATGTCAGTTCTCTGGTAGATGTGGGGCGCCTTTCGTTTCGTGTGTGTGTTTTTTTTTACTTGTTGTTGTGTATAAATGAGTGTGTGCCTGTGTGAGTGCTTGGGATGAATGAGTGTGGCTTTATTTTCATAAGTCCCGCATCGATTTCGTCCAGTTAACTGATATTTCTGCCACATTCAAGAGTTTGTGGGGGTTTTATTACTAACACTAATTTTATTTGGTTTCTTGTAAATATATTTTGTCATTTTGTATAATTTCATTTGGGGTTCATTTTTAAAAGTTGTTGTTTTTTATGCCCCCCCCCCACGGACAAATATTTTGTACATAAGGGGATTATTTAGGTTTTTTCATGGAGTCAAAGAGGCATTTTGGTGTTTGTAGTAAGAAAGGTATGGATAAATGTGTTGTTTTGGTGAAAGGAATATTGTTCTGTATGATAGGGTCAGTGATTGTGGCTAGCTAAGTTTAATCTAAGACTAGTGATGACCGTCCTTCACCCCAATCCCCTTTTTTCGCCTTGTGCCACATTTGTACATATGTGCAATAAATAATAGATAGTACAGATTAAGCGTTTACACCGTTTTTTCCTGACCGGTGCTAGACATATTTGCTGTCTACCAAAGGACTATTTTTTCAACTTTTCAGACTGCCTTAATTTAGTTAAGTTTTTTTTTTTAATTATACACCATTTTTCTAACGTATTTTTTTTTTTCTTTTTTTAAAACTTTTGTCATTTTTCGAACTTTCTTCTTTTTTTGACCTTTGTTTTTTTTTTTTTCATTTCCTTTTTTTTTTTTTTACCGTTACTTCCTTTTTTGTTATTAATTATTTTGTTTTGAGTTTTCTTTTTTTTTTCAGTACCCACACCCCGGAGTTTTTCTGTTTATTTTTTTTTTTCTCGTTTGACCTTTTTATTTTTTACGTGTTAATTATTTCTGTGTTTTTGTTTTAAAAAAAAAAAAAAAAAAAAATTCTACGTGTTTTATTTTTTTTTTTTTTGTAATCTCTGTCCCTCCTCTTTTTTTTTTTTTTTTTTTTATTGGGTTGACCGTTTTTTTTTAGCAGCCATTTTGTAAATTGTAACTTTTTTTTTTTTTCGTACGTATTTTTTTTTTTTTTTTCCGTTTATAACTATTAGTTTTATTGTGTAATTTGTTGCTTTCTTGTCTGTTGTCCTTTTTAATTTTTTTCTTTCTTCATTTTTTGTGAACCTTGTTCACATTTTCTCGTCTGTATATTTGGTTTTTGTATCTGTTTATATTTGTGGTTATAATTTTTTTTTTACGTCCTCCTGTTTGATTTTTTTTTTTTTTTTGATATTTGTTTAATTGTTTAAATTGTTGATAGGCCAAACTTTTTTTTTTTTTTCCCTTTTTTTTTTTTTTTTTCTCCCTCCTCCGCCTATAAGGCGGTTTCCCCCCCCCTTTTACCCCCCCCCCCTATTATTTTTTAAAAATGGAGAAAAAAAAAGGATAAAAAAACCACCCTCCTTTTTGGCTATTAAAAAAAAAAGCCCAAAAAGGCTATTCAAAAACACCTGTTCAACCCAACCAAAAAAAACCCCCCGGACAAAGACAGTTTGGAAGAATTTCCAGCTCTTAATACCTCTTCCCCTAGCAGTGTGGAATCTGTTGGGGAAAAAAAAAAAAAAAAATGAAAAATTTAATTCTTCGGAAGCTCAGAATGGCAACAAAATGACTCAACTATGGAGGCCAATAATGGCCAAAATCTGAAAATTCCAATCCAAAAAATGAACCGCAAACTGAGCCTGAGGCCGGGGAATCGCCCTCTTGTTGGTCGTCCCCCCCTAAAATGCATTATCAATTTAGCGGAGTTCTTGGAGCGTGCCAAAAGTTACGCACACCTTGTTGTAGATGGTGGACTTTTGAAGACCCCAAGAATTGAAAAAAATTGACAAAAGAATAGTGTCGGTTTTCGTCGTGGACAAGCGTACGCGCAAAATTTGTCGCTCGACGAAAAACACACAGTGTTAAAAGCATTGGAATCCTTCGGGTTCAAGCCCCTTAGAATAGTTAAGGGTGCTAAATTTTTTCATGTGGGACGTACTGTTGCCCACATCAGAAGATTGCGTCGCCGCGGCTAGCCGTGAGCTAATTAACAAAGAGATAATACTGCGTACAGAGTACGAAGGCCGACGTAAGACCAGGGTAACGGTATACGAGGTCCCTCCTCAGGTTATCGGGGAACATCTCGCGGCGTTCTTCTCTCAGTATGGCGAAATTCTGGGAGCTTCCTGTGATAGCCTGAGCGGGGGTGGAGCTTTGACATCATGTTGGACGAGAAAGCCTTCCGCTCCATCCCCAACTGTCTGGATGTTGGCGTCTTGAAATTACCGGTCATTGTGACGGGTCGAAGACCGGTATGCTGGAGGTGTGGAGTGACTGGTCATCTCTCCTCCTCCTGCCCAGAGAAGAAGGCCTCTGGAAGTCAAGCGCCAGTTACCCAAGATCCCCCTCTGACCGCGTCTCTAAATTCCGCCTCGCCTGTAATGGGCGTACCAGCCTCCGGGACCGGGTCGGTTAATCCTCCGGTCGGCGCAACATCGAAAGCCACATTCCCCAAAGAGCCTTCGCCCGCTGCCGGTGCAGTTGTGGAGAAGGGGAGGGGGGATGGCTGGTTGCTGGTAAGGCCAGAGGGAAGCGCCGGACAGCGGGTCCTCAGTCCCCTGAAGCCCCTAGGAAGAAAGGCACATACAGCCCCACTCCCTCTAACAACGTTAAGGGCGATGCCCCGGCCTCTGAAGAATCATTTGAAGAAAAACAAAAAAGATTCGACCCCGGTTATGAAAAAAAAGAGAAAAACTCAAAAGAATTAAAAAAAAAACTGGATTCAGAAAGAAAAGACCCAATCCCTTCGTCCGTCCTCTAGTAGACCCGCCCTTCTCCAAAGAAACAACCCCCTTTCATCGCCTGCTATTTCACCATCAAAGGCCAAACCCACCAGTAGGGATCCCAGCCCCTATAGGCATAGATCCTTTTATACCCCCATGAACACTCCCACTCCTTCCCCGTTAAACAAAAACCCACCCCCCTTCATACCCCCAAGCAATCACCGGCAAAAAATGCCGAGATGCCTCCTCCTGCTCCCAAGCGGCAAAGAAGCCCAACACAAAAAGAAAAAAAAAAAATAGAAAAAAAATTTATTTTCAACACAGGAGAGGAGGTATGCCGTATTTCCCCTGCCAGGCCGAAAGAGCCCGGGACTATATAGTAACAGGGTCAAAGATTTGAAGTTCCTGCTTTCAATCAAACAGTTTGCTGACCTTGACATTGAGGAGCCTAAAAAACTTCCCCAAATGCCCAGAGGGTCCTGACAGTTATTAGGTCAGGACCTGCAGCCAATCAGACTTGGGCGATGGTGGAGGAAGCCGTAAATGCCTGTAAGATGGCTTTGCCCATCGCCATAGTCGAAAACGAAAAATTAAAAAGTTACAACAGTTCTGTGCAGGGAGGGTCCCCGTTTTAGTTCACCCATCCCTGTATAGAGCTCTTAAATTGACCTTCCCCTGGGATATCGGCGGTATCTCCCAAGACGGCACCATCAAGAATGAGATGGGCCATGGGTCTATGGGAGACGCGGTCGGTATCCTTACCCCGGCCATGTTTAATGCTGGTAAACAACCCTAATCGGACTTCTCATGTCTCTCTGGTTAGCTACGTTAAATGTGCGGGGCCTGAGGTCCGAGTCTCGCAGGGCGAGGCTCTCTCGTGACCTTCAGCGCCTCGGGGTGAATGTTTGTTGTGTGCAAGAGACCCGTTTTTCTTCTCATGACCGTGAGGATATACTGTCTAAGGGGTTCGCCCTTTTTTTCAGCATGTTTTGATGGTCGTTCGAGGGGTGTCTCTTGGCTAGTGAGCAAGTCTTTGGAGGCTGCATGTTCCCTTGTCTTCGCAGATCCGGCGGGCAGGCTTTGCGTGCTGGATGTTACTATAAAGGATAAGGCTTTACGTCTCATTGGGGTTTATGCGCCCAATGTTCATGCTGAGCGGCCTGCTTTGTTTCGGCAGATCGAGCCGTTTTTGACGACTTCTCGTCGGGTAGTCTTAGCGGGGGATTGGAATGCCGTCCTTGACCCCGATATAGATCGTATAGGTAAAAAACCGGGTACTAACAATCCTGATGTGAAGGCATTTCGGGACTTTATCGACAGGTTTGATCTTGTCGATAAGTACCGGAATGAGCACCCTCAGGAGGTAGCATGGACTTGGACAACTATGGCGACTCGGCCAGTGGCTCGCTTGCGAGCTACCTGGACCGAGTGTTAGTTAGGAGAGTCGACGTAGGGCTCTTAGAGTGTCCAAGTTTCCACTATATAGTTTATACGGATCATAGGCTTGTCCGGGTCCGTGTAAACTTAGATAAGCCTAAGGTTAGATTGGCTGGTTACTGGAAATTTAACTGTTCACTTTTTTGGTGAACAGGATTTCCGGGACCAGCTGCTACTAATGATTCAGAGGGAATTGACGGGGGCGGTTGTGGGAAACGCCTGGTGGGGAAAATTAAAATCAAAAATTAGAACGTTTGCTGCCGATTTTAGTCGTCGACTCAATCTAGATAGACTAGCGGCGCAAACGGCATTAGAAGATAAAGTTGATCGGGCCGTCAAATCCCGTGTTAGTGGGGACATAGTCTTAGCTAAGGCAGAGTTGGCCTCCTTGCTTATCAAGAAGGATCAAGCTCTGGTAGTTAGGGCTAGGCTAAAGAGAATGTCTTCTGAGGCGACGAATATGGCCGCAGAATTGCGTGCAGAGGAAAATCGGAACGCGGCTAAGCGACATATAGCGTGCGTCACATTGCCGGATAAGCGGACCGTGACTACAAGCGCGGGCATATGCGAGGCCTTTCGGCTTTATTTCCAGGATCTTTTCACCAGGGAGCCCGGTCTGAGCTCTGCTCAGTTCGATGCCTATTTGGCTGACTTTCCCTGCCTTGAGGCAGCTGAAGCGGCTAGGTGCGAGGGTCCCATAACAGAGTCGGAAATCTGGGATGCGCTGAAGCAGGTTGGCCTGGATAAGTCTCCGGGACTAGATGGACTTCCCTACGAAGTGTACTTGAGGCTGTCGCCCGTTTTTGTTCCTTTGCTGCAGCTGATTTACAACCACTGGATGAGGCAGGGGTCTTTACCTCGACGCTTCACCAGGGGTGTGATCAAGTTGTTGCGTAAGGACAAGAACGGTGGGGATGGGTTAGGGAACTTTCGCCAACAGTTTGCAGCTTGTCCTGTCTCGTCTGATTGGCCCCGAACAGACTTGTGCTGTGAAGGGCAGGATGATTCAGGATAACCTTCATATGGTACGCTTGATCTTAGAACAAGTCGACAGTGAAGCCGCGCTGATCAATTTAGATCAGTCCAAGGCCTTCGATAGGGTTGACCATCGGTTTCTGGAGGCTGTCCTGTCGGCGGCCGGTTTCGGAGCCGACTTTCGCTCCTGGATCCGGCTCTTGTATGCGACCCCGGTGCGCTGGTGGAAGTGAATGGGGTAAGGTCGGAGCCTTTCGTATTGTCTCGCTCCATTCGTCAAGGTTGTCCGCTATCGCCCTTGCTTTACGTTCTTGCGTTGGAACCATTCCTTCGCAAGTTAAAGGCGAATCCGGTCCTGCGCGGAATTACCCTGCCGGGCGCTACCACCTCGGCCAGGTATTCTGCCTATGCTGACGACGTTTCGGCTCTTGTGTCGAGCAGAGCCGAGATTGACGAAGTCAGCAAAGAAATAAGTGGGTATGAGATGGTGACAGGGGCCAGGATCAACCGTGATAAGTCTGTGGGCTTGCGGTTGGGTGCGTGGAAGGGAGTTTCTCTTCCCGGACCTTTCCTCTGGACGGATGGGCCGATCAAGATACTCGGCGTCTGGTTCGGTCCTGATCTCCAGTTGGAAATGAACTGGTCGGAGGTACAAGGGAAGGCCGAGATCGCGGTTAATCTGTGGTCTCGGAGGAGACTTTCCCTGAAGGGAAGGGCGGAAGTATGTGTTTCACACATCTATCCGATCCTCCTCTACCGACTCTCTGTGCTTCCACTCCCGTATGCCCGACTAATGCAATTAGTCAGGACCTTGTTCTCTTTCTTGTGGAGAGGCAAGGCCCCCATGGTATCTCGCGAGGTCTGTTGCCTCCATCCCTCTGAGGGCGGTCTGGGGATGCCTAGCATTGAGATCCGTCAATATATGCTTCGCATTACCTTTTTAGACCGAATGTGTCGTGGGTCGAATGAGGAGGGTGCCTTTTGGAAAGAAGACGTCCAGAAACATTTTCCATCCCTGAAAAGTGTGCACTCGTGCGAACAAGAGGCCGGCCGTTTACCACGTGCCGAGTGCTCTTTTTTATCGTGAATGTCGTCGCGCTCTGAAGCTCCTCTTACGGGTTTCGGATGGTCTCTCCAACGCCCAGGCGTTGTCTCGCAAGGCATTATATCAAGTTTTAGTTAGGGGGTCCGTACAAGATGATCTGATTGGCGAGCTCGGTCTTACGAAGCGGGAGGCTCGCTCGATATGGCCTTGGGCGCCCGGGTTGAAATGTCTCAATAACGATGAGGCATCACTCACCTGGCTGGTGATTCGTAAAGCCCTCTGGGTCAGCAAGAGACTTTGTTCAGCAGGCTTGGAGAAATGTCCAAACTGTCGTCGCTGTACGGGGGAAGTCGAGACTATTGGTCACGCCTTTTTCAGTGCAGGGTGATAGTGCCGTTGTGCAAGTTTCTTGAGGGCCTCATGGTTCGCATGCTGCATGGAAAGTTTTTGTCCTGGATGCCAGAGCTGTTTGTAGCAATGTGGTGCCGCAGATGACGAAGGCTGAACACTATGTGTTCTGTTGCTTACTAGGGGTTATGAGAGTCGTGATTTGGACGACGCGTCAGAAGGGATTCCATGAGGGCGAGAAGTTCACTTCTTCCCAACTGATCTTGTTCTTTAAGCATCAGCTTAAAGTCAAGATCAGGACGGAAAAACGGCGGCTCACCTCATCGGAATTCAGCAAAAGGTGGGTGATTCTTGCGCGAATGTGCCGAGTAAAAGGGGCTGACCTTGAGTGGCATTTGGATGCCGGTTAGGCATTAAGGATATTGTTTTCCTGGGTTGAACATAGGCAACCCATCCCGGAGTTAGGTTAGATTAGGTTTTTGTATTTTTTTTTTTTTTTTTTCTATTCTGGTAAACTTAGCTTAGGTGTATTTGCTCATTGGTCCCCTTTTAGGTGTATTTGCTCATTGGTCCCCTTTTTATTTCTGTCCCCATTTTTTTTTTCCTTTAGTTTAACTCCCCATCCCCTCCCTCGTTTTTTAGGTGGTCAGTAATGTCAGTTCTCTGGTAGATGTGGGGCGCCTTTCGTTTCGTGTGTGTGTTTTTTTTATGTACTTGTTGTTGTGTATAAATGAGTGTGTGCCTGTGTGAATGCTTGGGATGAATGAGTGTGGCTTTATTTTCATAAGTCCCGCATCGATTTCGTCCAGTTAACTGATATTTCTGCCACATTCAAGAGTTTGTGGGGGTTTTATTACTAACACTAATTTTATTTGGTTTCTTGTAAATATATTTTGTCATTTTGTATAATTTCATTGGGGTTCATTTTTAAAAGTTGTTGTTTTTTATGCCCCTCCCCCACGGACAAATATTTTGTACATAAGGGGATTATTTAGGTTTTTCATGGAGTCAAAGAGGCATTTTGTGTTTGTAGTAAGAAAGGTATGGATAAATGTGTTGTTTTGGTGAAAGGAATATTGTTCTGTATGATAGGGTCAGTGATTGTGGCTAAGTGGCGGCGGTCGTGTCGGACCCGCTCTGTGGGATTCGGCTTGTCAGCAACCGAGCTGCGTTCTTTCTGGTTCTGGACACCAGCAGCGGAAGGTCTCAACAACCCTGAGTTTTCGCCTACCTGTCGATTGATCCGGAACGCGCTGTCTCTCGATGACGCGGCTTTCAGAGCTGGCTTGACAGATATGATCGATTGTCACTGGTATGATCTTGGTTTTTGTTAGGGCACAGTTGGCCCTAACGAAAACAGTTTAAAAAGTTATGCCCCTTTGACCGGAGGGGTGACAAATAAGGCTTTTGTCACATCCTCTTTTTGGAAGGACAGCACATTCTGAGTACGGGAAGTTCGACCATGACACCAAGGTAAGCTCGTTACAGTACCAAGGCCCATATCTTATTACGCATCCAGCGACTCCACTCACCATTAGAATTATATTTCAATTAATAAAGCTTTGTTAATAGTTTATCCTCTTGTTTCGTCCTTTTATTTTTTTTCACATAACCACATTTCACCCCCTGGGGACATAACAGTTTTGAGGAAACTGTGCATGCCTTCTTCCACTGTCCGCGTGTGCGCCCGTTCTGGGACAATGTCGGCAAGTTGAGGGCTCGTATCGATACCGAACTTCTCGTGTCCATCGATCTCGCTTACCTATAAGATAATGTGTTGCCCACGTGGTCTGGTGTGAAACGAATAGTGTTTCTTACACTGCTAGCAGTGGTAAGAATGGTAGTGTGGGTGACGCAAATGGAGGTATTCTTACGAGAACATTATTCTTATCAGAATCTAAAAGTGTTTGATCTCAGCAGATTTCATCGAAAGGTGGGTAAAAGTTACGAGATTGGTTCGCGTGAATCGGGCCAATCTTTATTTCCTTTTTAGCCCCCCTCAAGACACAACGGACCCCATCCCTGGTTAAGCTAAACTCTTTTTGTTCACCTAGTTAATGTGAGTGATTGTCGTTTCCTGACTACTCGAGGCACTACCTTTTATTATGATCCTTGTCAAGATTTCCAGCCTTCCCAGTTTGTTTTTACCCCCTTTTTTATCTTGACTGGATTAGCCTTTAATATTTTCCCACTGCGTAATTTATTTTCCCCCTCGACTATCCTCAGCGAGCGAGCTTATTGAGTTTGCTTATCGGCAGAATACAGCGAACGCTCTTATTTCTCTGTGAGATGGATTAGTCTTACTAACAATTTTGTTTTAGTTTGAATGCTTTGTTTAATTTTTTTTTTTTTTTTTGTTATTGAGTTCATCCCCTCCCCATTGAGTGGAGAAGGATTGGTTCTTGTGGTGAGAGTGGAAATTGTTAGAGTGAATAGGTCATGAATCAAATTAGCTAGGTGTAGGATAGAGAGTGAGACCAGCTTTTCCCCACTTACCTTCGGCCTCGTGCCACAAAATTGTAGTAAAATATATTTGAAATAAAATATTAATATTTGAAAATTTTTAAGCATTGTATCCTATATTCTTGCGAAGTAAAATTATATTTTGTTGCATTTGTTTTATTTTATTATATTTATTTTTTTAAAAAAAGGTTAATTCTGGGTCTGATGTTGAACACTTGGTTCCTGTCAATGTGGATCAGTAACACAGCTACCACCGCCATGATGATGCCGATTGCAGAGGCAGTTCTTCAGCAGCTGAGAAAGACAAAAGAACAAAAAATAAGTGAGTCGGTTGTTGTATTTTTTCTACATCACAAAATGCATTATTTTTTTTTATACACAAAAATACCTGGAACAAAGAATGTATGATAACCCTTTCGGCTCTCTGTATGGTATAAGGCCATAAGCGTGTCACATTAAGAAATATATAGTTTCAAATAGATGGACCGCTTATTACTGAAAATTGCGCAAAAATTATCAAAGAATTTCATCCCACCACAGTGATGTTGCTTGCCTTTATCATTTCTATAAATATTTTCATAGCAATTGTTCTAATTTATTCTCCGCCTTGGTACCTCGATCGCATTAATTTAAGCATACCACTAGATTGGCTACCATGTGTAATCGTTTTACTGTTGAAATAGCTAGATGTAATGGTCAGAACAATTGCCATGAAAAATATTTGTAGAAAAGACAGGGGAAAGCCACATGAAGGCTGTAGGAAAGTCGATCTTTTATTGTCCTTACTCCTCAATAAATTATTCTCATTCTCTCTCAATAAACTCTGGCGTCTTAGTGGTATTATCACATTGCATGGGGAGGAATGATTAAAAAGATGTTCGCTGAGAAAAATAATTCTATTTGACAACATATATATGAGGGGATACATTTGAACTTTCAGTGAAATCAAAAGGTTTACAGTTTCAGGAAATTTTCTCCGATCCCCTAATTTAGACTATGAGTATATGAGTACAAAGTTTACATAGAAGTTAACACCAATGCATTTAACACCTATTATATAGAATTAGATCTAATAAGAACACCTACCTTTTAAACTAATGACTACCCACAAAGATACACGATAGTAGTGATAAAAAAAATGCCCACTAAAAGAAAGCTAACCTCCTCTTCCTGAAAAATGTCTTTTAGTGACTTCAAACATATATATATATATATATATATATATATATATATAAACATTGATTAACAATAATCTTCCCACGTACATTATTGATAATTAAATAAAATTATTGCTAGGAAATTTGTCCCGGCTTTCCCGCATCAAAGGGTTGAGTTTAAAAATAGGGTTGAGGTTTAAAAATTTGCGAAAAAACGCAAGTAAAACATCAAGATTAGAGCGGACAAACTCTCTCTTTTAGGCGCGTACAAATAAAGAAAAAACTCCTGCTCGGTGAGTAACAACAAAAGAAGAAAGTGTTTATTTACAACATATACAGAAAAAAAAGTTAAAGGGATAAAAGGACGATTAGTAGAGAAAGAAAGGGGAAAAAGAAAATGTTCTTAACTTAAAAAAGGCTTGCTCAAAATATTTCTTTGAGCGCCTAAAGAGTTCTTTAAGCGATTAGATATTATTGTTAAAGTTCTGATAGAAACACTCACAGTTCTTGTAGAGTTGGAAATTTGTTCGCAGATGAAGGAAGACTGCAGCTGAGTGAGTTATTTTGGTCAACGACAGAAGTCCAGTGGGCTTGTCAGAAGGAGTGGTGAAGGGATGCAGCTTTTTGGATTGGTCTTGAATAGTGGACCGACGTTCGTTTTTGACAGCCCTTTTTAGTAGTTCTTTGGTGAAAGAGGTGCTGGAGCTTCCTATCATCGACCTCACAGACGGTGGGCAGAAATCTCACTGTCGAAATAGACAAGATTCTCCAAATTTATGGAGTTTTGGGAGGCTCCGATGGATCGTGGACTTTTCCCTCCAAAATTGTTGTGCAAATTTCCTGGCCCCTCTATTGGTCAAAAAACATATTCTTATCTCTGATAAGAATCAGGGCCCTGGGAGCCGGTTTCGAAGGTACTGAAAACAGGTTGAAGAAGCTGTGAGGTTTCTCCCAGACTTTATGGCGCCATTGAAAGAATAATGGTGGTGGAATTCCTTTTTATTTTCCAGCTCTCTCCTTAGTCAGAAAATATATTTTTATCTCTGATAAGAATGAAGGCCTTGGGAGCCGGTTTTGAAATTAAAAAGAGGTTGGAGTGAGGATAGAAAAAATAGCGAGAATGTGAACTTGTGAAATTGTTGTTCTCAAATTAAATTCCAACATTATTCACACAGAAATGAAATACCAACATTAAAAGTATAGGCCTACAAAGCATTAATCTTTTACTGCAACCAGATGTACAAAAATTATATATAAGAAAAATTTGCCATGCGATGTATCATTAAACAATATATTTCGTCCTTTGATACCAGCAAACGTAAAACATATAATATAGAAATTAAAAACGGACAACCTCCGAATTACAAATAGCAACATACCTATCAAATCTAAAGTAAAAAACGAGTAATGTTGTAAATCAGTTCAGCTTCCCAGTAGAAGACTGCCTCTCTTGTCTTAAACGGCTTATCTAGTTTTGGTATACGACAACAATGAGGAGAAAGATAACAAACAACTTCAGTGTTTTCAGTGCTATATAAAATCATCGATACACCCGCACACAACTGCCTGCCTTCATTACAAAAAATAATGTTGATAAAAACCATTATTCTGAATAAATATAAAATATTTCATAATTGTTACTGTGGTTAAATGATTATTTATTTATTCATTCATAGTGTTTTGTAATTTTAACTTAAGACAAAATGTATGGTAATCGAGCTTGGAAAAATGCTGATCTATTTATTCATTGTTAAATTACGATGTGTTCTAACGTTATATTGATAATATTTAAATATTTTTTTAATGTATTTTTCCTGAAAAAATACCTTAGTAACAGAATGTTAAGCTAGTTCTTCTAGAAAGCTTCAATAGAGGCTTTATCGCAATTAAATATTATAAATTTAAACGATGTATTTATTGAGATACACCTTATTTGAAAATCATCTTGGATCAGATTTCATTTAAATATCTGAGTGACTAACGCAAGATATTTCAAGTACTCACATTTTTGCCATAAATGTATGTAACCCAAGTTGTTTGTTTCTTTTTTATTGCAGTAATAAACAGACAACCTCTGTTTATGTGAGAACGTCGAGAGGTTGATGTTTATGGCCCCCAGTTGGATAGTGTTCGTCATACAAATGTTAACACAAAACGATTGGGTTTTCGGTGACAAAAGAAAGCCATATAGAAAAATTCATGAACTGGTTTTTAGCAAGGAATATTTTTAGCTAGATGTTTATACACTTAAACGGAAATGATAAAAACTCGGTTTAGCTTGTGGAATAATGTATTATTCCATCTACGACATTTTACGCGCGCGAGTTTCCTCCTTTCTTTCACACTCGCGCGCGCGCGCGCGCGTTTGACACCCCTTTCTCCCTCGTTCGGTCTAATACAGTAGTAACTGTTTTGGTCACCAACCAAGCGACCTGTTATGCAAATTAGATTTTTGAAATCTTCCCGCGAAAAATTTGTGACGTCAACGACAAACTGTTGTTTCAGAAAAGTTCGGTAGGTGATCCAGACTCGGACCTAAGCAGACTCATTTTTAGCCATGGCAATATGCAAGGTTGGCAGACGAGGGATATCTTACAATGCAAATACCAGATAATTAATTCCTCGTCATTCAAAGTCCTACTCCGAGATGATGCACAAGGCCAGACACCACACTAAACTACCGAGTCTACAAGCAAAGTAAAAAAAATAAAAATATGCGTGAATGAACAACGAAGAAATGTGGTTAATCCACACGTGCATAAAATAAAATATATTAAGATAGCCGACACAGAATGACAGAACAAAAGACTGGATTCCAACAAGAGTAATTTTATTAAATGCAGGAAAAACAAGTAAATCATCCCGTAGTCGGGATCAATGAAAAAAAACCGCCAAAAGTAGAAAATAAGATGGCTAAAGGCGGGAAGGTTCTTGAAGAAGAAAGGTTCCAGCTAAGTCAATGTACATGATAATATTCATACAAGGAAAAAATACTCACTGCGAGTTTTTAGGTAATGTGAGTGAATGTTATGTACATATTTCTTTTCTTTTTTTTGTACTGGTTCAAAACAGATTTATGACCAGACCCAAAGTGGACGACGAATTAATATTTTGTATGTTCTGCATCGTCTCGGAAAAGGACTTTGAATGACGAGTCACAAAGGGCCGAAAAGTTAATATTTTGGATGTTTCGCATCATCTCGGAGAAGGACTTTGAATGACGAGCCAAAAGGGACGAAGAATTAATTATTTGGTATATGCATCGTCTTATAAAAGGATTTTGAATGACGAGCCAAAAGTGACGAGGAATTAATACTTGGGATGCTTTGCATCATCTCGGAGTAGGACTTTGAATGACGAGGAATTAATTATCTGGTATTTGCATTGTAAGATATCCCTCGTCTGCCAACCTTGCATATTGCCATGGCTAAAAATGAGTCTGCTTAGGTCCGAGTCTGGATCACCTACCGAACTTTTCTGAAACAACAGTTTGTCGTTGACGTCACAAATTTTTCGCGGGAAGATTTCAAAAATCTAATTTGCATAACAGGTCGCTTGGTTGGTGACCAAAACAGTTACTACTGTATTAGACCGAACGAGGGAGAAAGGGGTGTCAAACGCGCGCGCGCGCGAGTGTGAAAGAAAGGGAGGAAACTCGCGCGCGCGTAAAATGTCGTAGATGGAATAATACATTATTCCACAAGCTAACTTTAGGAACTCAAAATAAGTCTATTTTAGCATATTTACTCTCTGGTCAGTCATAATCGTATATCCCATCGCTTATTAACTTTTCAAGAAATTCCAACCCTTTTTCTCTTATTTTTATGGAAACTTTCGAGAAAAATTTCCATTCTAAAAAAATGATCATTTAGAATTCCAAAAAGGATTCGATACCCATTTTTAAAACTTCAGTCAAATTCATTTCTGTCTAAAAGTCAAGCTTGAGAGTGAATAAACGTAGGTACCTTCATGAGATCGCTAAAAAGAGTATAGCATGACGAAAAAGACGACAAACTTGACGAAAACAAAACTTTGTGTAAATGTTCATGTTATTATTAAAAGGAAAGATCAAAGTATTTTGGGGGTATTTTTTTTTACATTTTTTAATCGTTCCTAGCACGTTCAAAATTTTCGTTAAAAATCTTGTTTTTTAGTCAGCAAAACTGACAGATAATCAATCATGTCAGCCACTTTTTTCCATTTTATAAAAAAATGAAAATCTCAGTTTGAAATTCTTTTAAAAATCAATTATAATTTTTTCAAAACTTATTTCAAGAAAATCAGAAATTATAATGTTTATTTAAAATATTTCGAAACAAGCTTAACTTAGTTTCTGCGCCGAAAAGATGTAGTTTGAAAATATAACAAAGCAAGTCATAACATTTCGCGTCACTTGACAGGTGACGAAAGACATTTTCATTATGTTTTGATAGCTTACGTGAGGATAATTCATTCTACGGAAGGAGAAAAGTGAAATTATTCAAATTTAAGTGAACAAATTATTTACCTCGTTATTTTTAAGGAAAACTTTCAGCTCTCTCTTTTTTTTTTGTACTTAGCTTTCACCTTTACGTTTACGATGCTTTATGAAAAATATATTATAAAGAAATTAAAATAAAACTGTTGAGAGTGGGATTAAATTTCACAAGAAATGTATCTAATTAATTTATAGGTACTTTTCTTATGAATTGAAAAATCAAATTAACTTCTCCACACGTGTTTTGCAAAAGTAAATCTATCCCAAAAGGACATTTATGAAACTGAATGCGGCTTTTAACTAATTTTATAATCTTTTAACAACTTAAATGTAAAAATCTATTATAATTAAAGAAATAGCAAATAATTGTATTAAAGATCCAGTATTTAAGTTAAATACTAGACAGAAGCTCAATCCACGCGACCTTTTTTTTATTGTACGCATGATACTTCCGGTCTTCCGTAGATTTGATTTACAATGTTATTATTGACACAAATTATATTTTTTATATACTGGTGTTCGTTAGTTTGTAAGAAGCTTTGGAAATTATAACCTGTAAATATATATCTACTTAATAACAACATTCGTTAACTTTTACAAACTGTTCCCTAATTTTAGAAGAATTAACAGCATAATGTAAAAATAATAAAATATTTCAGAAATAACAGTATCTTATTTGACAAACCCTACACGATGGAAAGATACTTTCAGTATCATGTACATCAAAATATGAGGCCCCTTGTAGCAATGAAAATTCATTCATGGGCTATCACAGAAATAACTGGCCAAATCGACAAAAGATATTAATTTGAACTGAAGCAATTCAAGAACATCATGCGTACGGATATACACGCGCACGTTAACAAAAGCCTTGTATCATTTTTCTATTTTCCAAATGGCTAAATATCAATACGTGTACATGCTATTTCTAATAAATGTAGTGTCATATATTTAATACTTGCAGTAGGGAATGACAAGATGGTCGTTGAAATGGACAATATTGAAGAGAAATCAGTACAACGTAATAACCCAACTGCAGATCAACAAGAATTAAGAAATCCACCATCGTATAAAGAAAGCACGTACGTTTTTTTTATTTATCATGTTTCTGTTATGTAATTGTTTTCTTTTTAAATTTGTTTTATTTGTTTGTTTTTTTTTTTGTTTTTTGTTTTTTAGTGTAGTGGTCTAAACATACAGTTTCGTAACTAGTGGGGAAATAACTTTTTCTCAGAGAAAACAAGACTTGTTTCAGAAATACTTTAAACATCTACGCCATTCGTATATATAATTTCAGTCCTTCGTCTTACCACAGAGTCATTTTATGTGCATCTTCTGTTTTCCTTGTTACTTGAATTGGTCCAGACAGGTTAGAAATAATCGATCGTAGTGTTAAATTGATAATTTAGATTTTCTAGATTAGGATTTTGTCTAAATTTATGGCAAGCCCATGTGTCACATTTTAATGAAATTAAAATTCAAAAGCCATTAGTATACGCAAATATATGCTTCTGTCCAAAGCTCTCACCCTCACTCTGTGTGTTTATGAAAATCAGCCACGCGATGAGATATATTTTTGGAGTGAGTAATCAACAATGCATCTTCGATAGACAATAGGCCAGCTGATTAAAAGCAACAGAACATAACCACTTTGTTTATCACTTTTTTAAATATGAAAAAGCATCTGACTTGATAGAACATTCGATAATATTTAACTCATTACGAGAGCAAGGTATTAGCGAAAATTATATTAAAATGATTGATAATATATACGATGACAATGCCTGTTATAAACATGCTTGAAAGCAGAATTTACAACTCTGGATCTAAAATTATGCACTGATTATGCCACATAATATCAACCGCTATCATTCTACGGAAAAATATTTTGAATTATTCCTGAACTTGTTCTGGGATTGATGGTGAAAATGCTATAAGCCGACCTGATTCGCAAAATCTGACCGAATATCAAATATGTTTTAGGGAGGGTTTCGCGAAGTGTTTACCGTCCTTTTTTATATGATGGGTGTGTGCGTGTAAATGAGAAAAATTAATGTCAGCGCATTTGTAAAAATAATACTACCTGTAAATGTGCTCTAGTCCTTTTCTGTTGACAGTGTGTCATTTTCTTCAGAACAATAGTAATCGGTATTGACCTTAAACCCCTAATCTTTCAAATGGGTACAAGATACACCTTCACGAAAGAAGATTTTAGAGTGATTAATAATCAAACTATCTGATGTCATAACCCTCAGGAATTGATTTTTGTTGACCAAATAGATTATTAAAGAAATATTTTACTTATATTGTTGACATTCAGTACTGAGCCTCACTCTTTGCCCACTCGGGTTGTATTGCTAGTGCACTTGATGTTTTCCACTTGCCCTGCATTTACATATCCCGCCATCGGTGGGTAAGGCAGTAATTAGTGCATGACAGCGCTCATCTCTCTTTGGGGAGGTTTTGAATTTAGAGTTATCTTCCTTCTCTTAGATTAGTTGCCCAATAAAGGCTAAAGGAGCCAACCTACCGCGTACCTTAAAGGAAAAGAGAAGGATTCATATTCTTTCCCAAGGCATCAATGCGAAGTGAACGCAAACAGCTTAAATCGGAATACCATTTCTCACATTATAACCGTTACGTCAGTTACTCCTCCATTTGTGGTAAATGATTAAATCTCTGTGAAAAGTCGGCTCCCTACTGATTACGAATCTACTAATCTTTTCATCATTTTGTTGTTGCTTTGTTTCTGCAAATAATTATCTCGCTTGATCGCATGGCGTGCGTAACTAGCTGCTGCTTTTTGGCATTAACAAACCACTGACATTTTTTAATTCTAAATAATAGCACACGATGCTTAAAAATAAACCACCAAAATACATTAATTTCGGTACAAATGGGGAAAAAAAGATACAAATACACCACCGACTTTTCGGTACATTTGGTTCTACAAGTGTACAGAATTATTCGTTTTGCCGTACCAACGGTGGTTACATACAAACAATTAAAAGTACACCTCTGACCCACTTATAATGCATCATCATCAGCTGTTAGAAATTTATATTACACTATTATTAAATACAACGACACCTCTCACCGCCTGGTAAATTGGTCTTACATTCGAAGGAAATTCAAATGCCTGCTCGCAATTATATCCGGATTAAGAGATTACTTCATTGATTTACTGGAGAATTGGCGGTGTGTTTGCAGTTTAAAGTGCAAAATATTTTCTTTTTGATTATTTTTTTTATTTTTCTTTTATTTTTTTTTTTCTCAAAATTTGCATTTTAACTTTTTTTTTTTTTTCCTTTTCTCCAACTGTCTTTCTTTTTTCTTTCCCTTTTCTCCAACTGATCATTCTCATTCATTAAGTCTTTCTTTTTTTCTTTCCCTTTTCTCCAACTGATCATTCTCATTCATTAAGTCTTTCTTTTTTTCTTTTCCTTTTTCCCAACTGATCATTCTCATTCATTAAGTCTTTCTTTTTTTCTTTTCCTTTTTTTTGCCAACTTCATTCTCATTCATTAAGTCTTTCTTTTTTTCTTTTCCTTTTTCCCAACTGATCATTCTCATTCATTAAGTCTTTCTTTTTTTCTTTTCCTTTTTCCCAACTGATCATTCTCATTCATTAAGTCTTTCTTTTTTTCTTTTCCTTTTTCCCAACTGATCATTCTCATTCATTAAGTCTTTCTTTTTTCTTTTCCCTTTTCCCAACTGATCATTCTCATTCATTAAGTCTTTTCTTTTTTTTTTTCCTTTTTTCCCAAGTCATTCTCATTCATTAAGTCTTTCTTTTTTTTCTTTCCTTTTTCCCAACTGATCATTCTCATTCATTAAGTCTTTCTTTTTTTTTTTTTTTTTCCCAACTGATCATTCTCATTCATTAAGTCTTTCTTTTTTTTTCCTTTATCTTTTTCCCAACTGATCATTCTCATTCATTAAGTCTTTTTTTTTTTCTTTTCCTTTTCCCCACTGATCATTCTCATTCATTAAGTCTTTTCTTTTTTTTCTTTTAAAACCTTTTCATTCTCATTCATTAAGTCTTTCTTTTTTTTTTCCTTTTACCCCACTGATCATTCTCATTCATTAAGTCTTTTCTTTTTTTTTTTCCTTTTACCCAACTGATCATTCTCATTCATTAAGTCTTTCTTTTTTTCTTTCCTTTTTCCCAACTGATCATTCTCATTCATTAAGTCTTTCTTTTTTTTTTCTTTCCCCTTTTCCCAACTGATCATTCTCATTCATTAAGTCTTTCTTTTTTTCTTTTTTTTTTCCCAACTGATCATTCTCATTCATTAAGTCTTTCTTTTTTTTCTTTTCCTTTTTTCCCAACTGATCATTCTCATTCATTAAGTCTTTCTTTTTTTCTTTCCCTTTTTCCCAACTGATCATTCTCATTCATTAAGTCTTTCTTTTTTTTTTTCCTTTTTCCCAACTCTCATTCATTAAGTCTTTCTTTTTTTTTTCCCTTTTTCCCAACTGATCATTCTCATTCATTAAGTTTTCTTTTTTTTTTTTTTCCTTTTTTTCCCAACTGATCATTCTTTTTTTTCATTGATCATTCTCATTTTAAGTTTTCTTTTTTTTTTTTTCAACTGATCATTCTCATTCATTAAGTCTTTCTTTTTTTCTTTCCCTTTTTCCCAACTGATCATTCTCATTCATTAAGTCTTTCTTTTTTTTTCTTTCCCTTTTTCCCAACTGATCATTCTCATTCATTAAGTCTTTCTTTTTTTTTCTTTTCCTTTTTCCCAACTGATCATTCTCATTCATTAAGTCTTTCTTTTTTTTTCTTTTCCTTTTTCCCAACTGATCATTCTTTTTCATTAAGTCTTTCTTTTTTTTCATTTTTCCCAACTGATCATTCTCATTCATTAAGTTTTTTTTTTTTTTTTTTCCTTTTCCCAACTGATCATTCTCATTCATTAAGTCTTTCTTTTTTTCTTTTCCTTTTACCCCACTGATCATTCTCATTCATTAAGTCTTTCTTTTTTTCTTTTCCTTTTACCCCACTGATCATTCTCATTCATTAAGTCTTTCTTTTTTTCTTTCCCTTTTTCCCAACTGATCATTCTCATTCATTAAGTCTTTCTTTTTTCTTTCCTTTTTCCCAACTGATCATTCTCATTCATTAAGTCTTTCTTTTTTTCTTTCCCTTTTTCCCAACTGATCATTCTCATTCATTAAGTCTTTCTTTTTTTTTTTCCTTTTTTTTTCCCACTGATCATTCTCATTCATTAAGTCTTTCTTTTTTTTTTTTTTTTTTTCCCAACTGATCATTCTCATTCATTAAGTCTTTCTTTTTTTTTTTTTCCTTTTTCCCATGATCATTCTCATTCATTAAGTCTTTCTTTTTTTTTCCTTTTTCCCAACTGATCATTCTCATTCATTAAGTCCTTTTTTTCTTTTCCTTTTTCCCAACTGATCGTTCTCATTCATTAAGTCTTTCTTTTTTTCTTTCCCTTTTTCCCAACTGATCATTCTCATTCATTGTCTTTCTTTTTTTCTTTCCCTTTTCTCCAACTGATCATTCTCATTCATTAAGTCTTTTTTTTTTCTTTCCTTTTTCCCAACTGATCATTCTCATTCATTAAGTCTTTCTTTTTTTCTTTCCCTTTTTCCCAACTGATCATTCTCATTCATTAAGTCTTTCTTTTTTCTTTTCCTTTTTCCCAACTGATCATTCTCATTCATTTTTTCTTTTTTTTCCCTTTTTCCCAACTGATCATTCTCATTCATTAAGACTTTTCTTTTCCTTTTTTCCCAACAGATCATTCTCATTCATTAAGTCTTTTTCTTTTTTTTTTCCCTTTTCCCAACTGATCATTCTCATTCATTAAGTCTTTCTTTTTTTTTTTCCTTTTTCCAACTGATCATTCTCATTCATTAAGTCTTTCTTTTTTCTTTCCCTTTTTCCCAACTGATCATTCTCATTCATTAAGTCTTTCTTTTTTTCTTTCCCTTTTTCCCAACTGATCATTCTCATTCATTAAGTCTTTCTTTTTTTCTTTCCCTTTTCTCCAACTGATCATTCTCATTCATTAAGTCTTTCTTTTTTTCTTTCCCTTTTTCCCAACTGATCATTCTCATTCATTAAGTCTTTCTTTTTTTTCTTTCTATTTTCCTTTTACAAATGCGGTTTTCTTCTGATATCGCTCATTTCAACCTAGTAAAATATCTCTTTGTCTTTATTCACTACTAGCTTAAAAACTATCGGACAGCATTTAAGCTAGCTCCTGCGGAGAGCTTTCCATTTGGGCCTTCGGCTTGTTTTCGAGTTTGAGAATCCATAAGTCTTTGCATATTCTCAGCATTGGAAGCTCTCCTGGCTGCAGTTTGATCTAGGTTCTCATTTCTCACGGGACTTTATTTTCCTCGCTTCAGTCTCGGTTCTTTTGATTGCAATCTGATCCTCTGTTGGCAGAGATTTCTTTTTGCGACAGGCAACAATAAACTACAGAAGAACTCAAAATTGCTCGCTGCATTTAAGTATTGCATTAATATTTAAGCTTACCTTTTAAAAATTCAATGATAATTCTTCTGCTGCCACTTAATGGCAATTTGATGTACGTAGGTCCTTACTTTCCGTACAAACAATTATTTTTATTTCATGGGTGATTTTCGCTGGATTTAGCAATTAATTTTGATTATTGCCAAATTTATTTCCAAGTTATAAAATTTTTTATCGTAAATTCGTCGCAAAAAATCAATCGTAGTAACGAAAACTTGGGAATCCAAAATTTCTGTTACATGAGCTATTGAAAGTTAAAAAGTTGTGTTCCTTTTACTTGAAAAAAAAGGGTGACACAGGGACACACTGACATTCTCATTTATTATATAGAGAAGGGTGCAGATAGTAATTCAATTACGGGGAGTTTCCCCCCATTTATAGTGTATTATTTGTGACTGCGTGAACAACCATCCTAACTGCGACTACATAGCCGTTCTCTTTTTGTTGAAGTTTTCCATACCATAACAGACGCTGACTACTCCTCCCCCAACCCAGAATAAATAAAAAACTTAATATTGATCTATTGTAGTAAGAGCCTGAAATACAATCGAAATCAGATAATCTATGATAGGGAATAAGTATTGAACATGCGGCAACGGGAATCGAATTCGAGATCTCATAATTAGTTCAAAATGGGAACCACTGGAGCAATTAAATAAATCATAACGTAAAAAAATGAAATCGTTGGCGCGCTTTTTGCAAGAAAACTGCGCGAAACAAAACAAAGATTGCGCTAAGGAAAATGCTATCAAAACTAGACAGCTGCGAATGTGCAAATGTGAGATCCAAAAGTTAACAAACACGATCTTTTAAACATTTCAAAAATCTTTTCGTCCATAAATACAGGAAGTATGCAAGGACAAATGTACGAAGCCACTCGTTAATGTCGAGCAAAAAGCCCGGTTGTGGTGCAGCGAAAAGCAACGTCTGCTATACACTCGTTAACACTCAGCTTGGATGTAAACGGTAAGTTCGAATCAAACTTCGTGACAATTGAGAGACCTACATGAACGGATTGCTTGTTCCCGTATGTATTTAGCATTTTTACGTTCAGCTGGGTGATGTGCAGATAACATTGAAATTAAAATGGAATATTTTAGCGCAAGCACGACATCACACTATAAAATGAATTTTTGGCCAACAATGCCAGACAGTGCGTGAACGTTTACCGGTGTAGAATAATGGTTAGCGTGCTCGTCTTGTTGACTATTAATAATGAGCGGTGAGTTCGATCCTCAATGGGTGTTTCATATTTATAGACTTGTGCAAACTAAACCAAGCTTAGTAAGTAGTAATAACAATAGTCAATATATACAATCAATCAAACAGTTCTTGATGTAACTTTTTCTGATGAATCTGTTGAGTTAGCAATCGATATATAGAAACATAGATATAATTTAAAATATCACATAAGTACTGTCTTCCTTTAAAAACATACATATATATATATATATATATACAAATATATATATATATTGTATTAAACTTAATAATAATAGGGAAGAGAGTAATGGAGAATTACAGTTACTTTCTATCATTTAACTTCGGTTCAAAATTATTACTAGTTTAAAAACTCGGTGAGAGAATGTATATGTAGTTATTAATGGCCAGTCCTGCGGTGTCCTAGCACTCAACGCAGGAGTCCCACAGGGGTCACTCCTTGGACCAAGCCTCTTTTAGATCTATATAAATGATCTATCTAAGATTATACTCGAATCATTTGCAAACATTTATGCAGACGATACGACTATATACGGGCGCACTGCTAAAACTCCCAATGGCCAGAGATTGGCGACTGATCTCTCTTCCAATCTTGTACAAACTATCGAATGGGGTAAAAACTGGCTGGTTACATTCAATGCCTCGAAGACCAAGCTAGTTACGTTCCATCATCGACGATCTGACCTCGACCTACCACCAATCAAGATGAACGGAGTTCCCTTCGGGGAAGCACTGTGCCTTGAAAGACTGTTGGGCCTCAAATAGAACTCTTACATACGATCCGTTGCTAAGGATGCGGGTAAAATGGTCGGTTCTCTGTACCGTTCCAGTAAAGTACCCGACTCCTCCTGCTTTCCTCTACCTTTACAAGGGCCCGATCAGGTAAAAAAAAAATGGAGTACTGTTGTCATATCTGGGCAGGAGCTGCCAAGACCTCACTCTCCAGCCTTGGTAAAGTTCAAAAGTGTCTCCAAGCCCCTGCGGGTGACGAATTATTCAACCCGTCTCTCACAGACAGGATGTGATAAGCCGCTCGCTGTTCTACCGTTACTTCCATGGCAGGTGCTCGAACGAACTACATTCCCTGGTCCCACCAAGGCAAACCTTCACGGTAATAACACGCCATGTCACTTACATAGTAGCAACACCCCACCCACATTCTCTCCTTATTCCATCGGTGAGATGTAAGTTTCGCTCAAGCAGCTTCTTCCCGCGAACAACTGCCCCCTGTGGAATCGATTCCCAACAGTATATTAACCCGACTACTACAATCTTTAACCTATTCAAGGCTAGGGCTAATCGTTATCGCCCTCACCTATAAAAACAAATGGCCTCCTAACGTAACCGTGTACCTCGAGTGGCCACCGGGCCTTGTAAAGGGTGACTTTCACTGTAAAAAAAAATGTTCAGACAGAAATTGGCCAAGATGAGTTAATACTAACAATGTTTTATATTATAGTTACCACTCTTATTTTTTGATGTCCTGTACAGATGTCAGTATTTCAAAAAAGATCAGCACGTTTATGTACACACAAAAAATTAAAAATCATTTTTTAAATACTGAGGTTCGCTTAATGGTAGTAAGCTTTTCTATTTATGATTAGTAAATATAGATTTTATATAATAACAATATCACATAGTCGCTACAAATTAATACAGAATTTTAAGATTTAAAATTTTATAAATTATTATAATTAAAATGTTAAAAAATAAAAACAATTCTTATAAAAAATCATTATTCATCGAAAACAAAATTTTCTTAAGACAATAGTGTGCATAATACATCTTATTCATATAAGCAATTGAAAATTTTTCTAATCAAATAATGTCTTTTAGTTTTATTGCATGTTTTTTATTTTACGATTCAGAGCAGATTTTCTCTAACTGGGAGTCAGTTTGACAAAAAATAATTTAATGACTTAAATTCTCTAAATACTTGTCCTTATTTCTCAAAATTTAATAAAATAAGTGGTTGAGTGGAGGTGCAGATGGTTATTTTAACAAAGAAACGTTTCTAAAATAATTTCGTTCATTTCTGAATAAGTCCTGAAAGTATAATTAAAATCCGACAATTATCTGTTTTTTTTTTTTTTTTGCAAGAATTTCTAAATGAATGTGTTTTTAAACGCAAAAAGATACTCAAATGTTCCATACTTATAGGGTTCCTCGATGATGCAAAAAAATTACCAACATTTTGAAAGATCCAAAAAAGATTCAAGAAATATAATTTAATAGTAAAAAAAAATTTTTAGTCTTTCATCATAATAATAATATAAAAGCAAAACAACTGTGTTTTTATTAAGTTTGAGGCATATTTTCCTGTATATATTTTTTTTTGCTTTGGAGGTACATATATATATATATATATATATATATATATATATATATATATATATATTTAATCTTTTTATATTTTACTTTGCTTTAAAATCTGTTCGATGTATTTAACAAATTCTAAAGCAAAATAAAATATAAAAACATTAATCCATTTACTATTCCTCATTATTGTTTCTCAGCATTTTTATATTTTTTTTCAGTGAAAGCCATATTTTCTCAGTTGTTTTTCTCACAAAACTGTTTATCTCTTCCACATTTCCAATTTCTCTATTTTTTATTCTCTTCCTATCAAACTATCTCTACTGTTTTTAATATTTCTTTACATTGATGAATCGTGTTGTATTGCATTTAAATCCACTCATTCATAAATTAAATATGAACAAATAATTTTTAATCCTCGTCACCCTTTTTCCCCATCTCAAAATACAAGATCCTGACATTTTTCTGGGTTCGAACTAGCAATACAGGAAGCAGTATATATATATAACAAAAGATGGCTGTCAAGGAGGATCTACGAGATTTGTTAGCTAATAGTTTATCTTCCACCCCATTTGAGTAAATTAATGAGCCCAAAATAATGATTGTACAATGCTACTAATTGTGGGTTCAATCCAAACTTAATACTCATCGACATATAACAGTATTTTTTGTATTTATTTATCTAAATGTTAATATTTTCTTTTTTTCCTTCGTTTCAATGTTTGCATCCAGATGTTTGGTGATTATTTCTGAAGAGTAAGTTTCCTCAAAATCTCCAGTACATTTCTTAGTTTTTTCGCAGATCCTAGAAAGACAGTAAAGTCAAAACTCTTACTTGGATTTCCAACTCATCAAAGTACACATAATTCCTTAAGAAGTCATGGTTCGATTTTACACTACATTTATAAATATTTCTAAATTCAATATTTTTTCAAAATGACAAATTAGACTTAAAAAAGTTGAAATGAATACTAATTTACAAAAATTGTTAAAAATTCCTTCCTTTTTTAAATACTAACGGAAAAGTTAATTTAAGTAGTAGCATCGTTTCATACAATTCTGTTTAAATCATTGAAAATCTGAGAATAACAAATCTTAGTATTTTTCCTTTGGAATGTCTTCATTGAAACGAATCAAACTAACCACAGCATCTCGAACAGAATCTCAATTTTTTTGTTTTCAACCCTTTGTCCTATCACAGAACAAGAACTTACCAGATTCATTGTGATAATATTTTTTTTATTTCTTTCATCTGTTAAAAATGTCAGTAAACAAATTTTCTTCGCGTTATTTTCAAGGTAAGTGTGATATTACATTTTTGTGTTTTGATTCATGTAAAGAAAAAATATCCAACAAAACAAAAATTAATTTAAACTCTCTCAGATATTGGATATTTCAAGTTAGAAATGTCATGTTTGACGGTTTTTAATTATTTTTCACTTGTGCAGACGGAGTAGAAGAAAAATGCCTTTCTTTTTATCGGTCATTATTTTTGGTGAGACATTTGTAAGAGGTTTGTCTCCTTTGAAAAAAATACCAGGCCTGTTTTTGTATTTATTTTTTTGTTTGTTTGTTTTGGTAACAATTATGTTCACCATGTACAAGTCCCAAGAGCCACTTGAGGAGTAGGCCCTCGACGACACACGCACCGCAAGTATCATAGCATTAGATATCTCGAAGGCATTCGACAAGGTGTGGCACAAAGGGTTGCTACACAAGCTCTCCTGCTGTGGAATCACTGGAAGGGTTTTTATAAAATCCTTCAGGTAGATACCTAAAAGTAGTTATTAACGGCCAGTCCTCTGAGGTTCTGGCAGTCAACGCAGTTGACCCCAGGGGTCACTTCTCGGACCGACTCTCTTTCTGATTTACATAAAGATACCTAAATTTACGTAAACATTTACCTAAGAATATACTCTGATCATTTGTAAACGTCTATGTCGATGATACGACGATATACGGGTGCACATCTAAAACTCTTGACAATCAGAGATTGGCAGCTGACCAGATCTAACACTAACCCTTCCCAGTGAGGAAAATGCCTCTCAGACCCCGAACTAGGATCTAGGACCTGCCATGCCGCTTACATAGTAGCAACCTAACCATATTCTCTCATATCCATATAAACTACCCCTTATTGTAACCCTCTACCTCGAGTGGCCCCGGGCTTTGTACAGGAAAAAAAATGAAAAAAGAAACATAACGGCAAACCCTAGACTTGAACCGGTTAAGAATGTAGCGATTGAAGAAGTATCCTCTTGGGTGTCGATCCCACAAAATAGTGGTTCGTAGGAAGAAGCAGTTGAAGTGGAACTTACATCCCATCAATGGAATACGAAGAGAATGAGAGTCGTTCGCTACAATGTGCGTGGAATGGCGAGGTATTGCCGTGAGCGTTAGAACAGGTAGAGAATAAGGAATCCAGTTTCATGGAAATAGCGTAGTGAGAGGCTTGCTCCAATTCATCTGCGAGAAAGGAGCTGAAGAGTGTAAAATAATTCATTACCCACAAAACGGCAGAGACTGGAAACTGGAGACTGGACAACTCTTGTCCATATGTGGCAGTAGTACTCCATTTTCGGCCAGATCTGGCTCTTGTAAAGGTAGAGAGTAGCACGAGGAGACAGGTACTTGCTTGGAGGAGTACAGGGAATCGATCATTTTTCCAGGATCTTTAGCGATGCATCGTATAGTATTTTCCACTTGAGGTCTGGGATAAGCGTATGTCTCAATAGCCGCTCAAAGCACGAGACCTCCCCGGGATGACACCTAGAAGAGACCTACACACAAAAAATGGTTGTTATCCGGTTCTTGAGCGAGAGCTTCACGTAGAACTGATATTTTTCTGTCTTAGCATTCTTAACAAAACGTGAGAATTTTCTTGATTTATCCTTTTAGTTAGATTATTTGAGAGTGTATGAAAATTTACCATATACTGTTATATTTAAGACTTGTGTGTCTATATATATATATATATATATATATATATATATATATATATATATATATATATATATATGCAAAGGAACTGAAATTCTTCTTTAGAAGAATACGGCTAAAAGCCCACTATGGGAAAAATAACGCCACACCTTCCATACTTGATACATTAAAAGAGAAGGACTCTACATTCACCCCACAAATACAGACATTTGAAATGGCAGTAACAAATAACATAAAAGAAAATAATAGCATGTAAACTGCCACGTAACAATATAAATGAAGGAGAACGGGTGGCCCTTGACACGTTGACGCATAGAGATGACCTAATCATAACACAGGCTGACAAAGGGGGTGCCACAGTGATCTGGAGAATCAAAGAATACATTAAAGAGGCCAACAATCAGCTAGCTGACAACAAAAACCTACAAAAACCTACCCACAGACCCTCTTCCCGAATACCAAAAAGAATTAACTAGCTCACTAAACATGATGCTTCGCAACAATCTAATCGACAAGGAAACATGCACAACACTTACGTCCACAAACATCACATCTGCTCGTTTCTATCTCCTTCCCAAAATACACAAAAGGAAAAACCCAGGAAGGCCAGTCATTTCATCATTCAACTGCCACACGACCAAAATTTCCAAATACGTAGACCATTACGTACAGCCCCTAGCTAAAGAAGTAAAATCCTACATCAGACCTACTAAACAAACTTAATCATATACATACAGTGCCAGAAAATGCTATTCTAGTGACTATGGACTTTAAGATCACTTTATTCAAACATTAAGCACATCGAAGGACTAACCGCTCTTAAGAAAGCACTTACTAAAAGGATAAAACAAGACACCCCCGACAGGTGTTATCATAAAGCTTATGGAGCATATTCATACTTTGAATACTTTCAACTTCAATGGGGAACACTACCTGCAGGTAAGAAGCTGTGCCATGAGCACCATTGCAGCTCATATGCTACAAAATTCATGAGAAAATTTGAGGAGACCCATATCTATCCTCTCATCGGTAGCAACTGCGTATTCTATGCAAGATATATCGATGATATATTCTTGTATACACAGGGAGTGATGACAAACAATTCCTCGTGACCCTAAACACAGTACACAACTCAATTAAGTTTGACTACGAAAATTCCACAAGATCGGTAACATTTTTAGACACCCACATTTACATAGATAAAAACAGAAAACTATAAACAACACTACATACTAAAAAATCACCGACAACAACTATCTACACTTTAAGTCTTACCACCCTAAACGCCTCAAAGAGAACCTTCCCTATTCTCAAGTGCTTAGACTCAGAAGAATATGTTCCAACAATGAAGAACTAAATAAACACACTCAAAATCTCGAGCATCAATTCACAACACATGACTATAAACAACACCTAATCAGGGAACAAATAAATAATGCAATTTCCACATCTAGAGAAGACACCCTAATGTACAAGATTAAAAATAAACCAAGATGCATCCCTCTAGTAACCACTTTCAACCCCACTCTGCCTCCACTATCTCAGATAATTAAAAGTCGCTGCGAAATACTACATCCCAGACCAGACCTAAAAGAATTGTTTGGGGAACACCGGCCTTCTAGCATTATCGTATAATTATTGGAATCGAATTAAGACGGCTCCACATGACAGATTATTAACTGTAGAACAACATTTCCACTTACAAAAAAAAAAAAAAACAACAACAAAAAACACGATTTTAAAACCCATACCAAATTCACTATAATTGAGAAAATAGAAAAGTTCAGAGCAGATAACATTAGAAAAATTTTAGAAGACCATGAAGATAAGTGGATTCTGCGCTTCAAAACACTCCACCCAGACGAGCTTAATCACAAATTTAACATAGATAGAATAATATATAACCCCACAATTCAGGCCCTACCCACATTTCTCACCCACACAAAACAGACATGCCTGCGATGGTGTTGAGGCCTCACACTTATACACACACCCATACTAATACACACACTTACACACATCATATTCACTCCCTAAGAACTAAACACAACCACATCCCCTTTACAGTAAAACTGTCAAAATGACCAAGGGAATTCAGAACAACATGAATCCATCCAGCCTTTATCTTAAATAACTTAAAAGAGACTGTTTGACCAACACAAGGACTGACCAAAATTTATGATAAAAAAAAACAACAACAAAAAAAAAAAAAAATGAAAACTACAGATAACGTTTATAAAGTCATTCAATCCTGTAGTTCACTGCTACTAACAAGCAGAAATTGTTTTCTCCTAATGTTTAAAATAGTAATAATGTGAATTTTTGCCTGAAATATCTGAGAAAACATACAAATTTCCCTCTTCAGTTTTAATTTCCAACTCAGTTTAAATTAACTGTATTAAAATGATATCATTTCAAAAATCGTTTCAACCAAATCTTAAAGTTACTTTCTTGATACCTCTTCCAATGATAGATAACATGTTGACTATCTAATAAATTTCTTTAACTATTTATAGCTTCCAAGTGAATGCCGATGCTGATGAAGACAATGGCAAAAACTTTTCGCGTTTGTGTAAAGCTGTTTGCTTGAGTATCGCTTATGCTGCCAATACGGGTGGTACGGGTACACTTACAGGTACAGGGCCAAATTTGGTGCTTAAGGGACAAGCTGACCAGTAAGTATATTCTCTGATGTTATTCATGAAAATAAAAATGATAAATGAGTAATGACACACTTACTCTTTCTCTCTCTCTCTCTCTGTATAGCGAGTGCTCAGTTTAATGATATATATATACATATATACATATATATATATATATATATATATATATATATATATATAATTTCTTTTATAGCTCAAGGAATGACCAGAATTTATTTCTAAGGTGGAAACCAAGGTTTTGTAGTTTGAAGGTGATGATAGTTAAACAATGATTACATGTGCATCATATGTAAAGAAAGTCACCTAAAGTAACCCTTTGCGACTTAGTGGCTTTGTCTTTCTTCGGTTGAAATGATAAAAGAGTAATGTTTTTAAAGCGAAATTCAGTAATTAGTATTGTTGTTAAATCTTAATTGTAGTTAAAATTTACCAACGTAGAGCTCTTTGCTTTTAGGATTCATGTTTAAAAAGTAGCACAATATTTAATCAACAATACTAAAACAAAAATGTGTGGTTTCCGTTTTGTTTTTTTAATCTTTTATTCTGAGTTAATGAAATCTGTAATGCATGCACTTCCAAAGACATTCTTAGTATATCGGCATTAACAAAAGACATCAGGAAATGCCTAGAAGACTAAATAGGTATACAGTGTAAATGACACACTGAAATGAGGAATAAAGCGATATGAATTTCATGAATATCTGCAACAACGAAAAGCAAATGTAATGATAAAATATATAATACAGACTACTGCAGAAATACCTTCCGCATAATTATAAGACATTACCGGCAATGGTGTCCTTCATCTATCATTATATGGGAGGCATATCTGCCGCACCTGTATGATAAAAATTACAGCTATTTCCATTAATTTTATTTCAGATATGTATGTTGGTAAAACTAGTTCTTTGAAATTAAAATTAGTACATATTTTACTACTTTTTCTTCTGAATTTCTGAAACGATGGGTTGTCATATTTCTACATTGATTCAATCAAACCAGTTTCTTATATTTCCTTCGGTGTACCGATGTAAACATCCACTGAGGCCATAATTCACTCTTTCACGAACTGGACAAATCATCCCACGTTGTGTTTTGATTCTAGTTTATGGTGGTGTCCTAAAAAACTGGGGAAGAAACAAAGAAACGAAAGATGAAATAATACCACAGCGAGAAATGAATACTGTTTTAAATATATTTGATTATTTATTTATGGATTCACTTGGCACGGCCTGATGGGTAATTAGGTGACATTGGGACATCTTCACTGCCATCCCTGGCTCTGTATTGAACAAAACAAGATCTAAATTTAAAATTCAAGTGCTAAGCACTGACTCATTGATTTTGTTAGAAATTAAAAAGACTCGAATTTACAAACTTTGCTTAACACACACGCAAAAGCGAATCCAAAACAAAACTCGTGAAATTTCACACCTTGATGCGAAATATTTTTCAGCCAATAGAAAACTAGGAAACATTTAAAAACAAAATTCAATTTCCAATTCTCAGAAACAAATTCTTTTACGGACCTTTTCGCGAGCGGACACGAAGTTTGTTTGTCATCCAATGTCCGAATCATATCCGGGAGTGAATTCCCAAATGACCTTCTCAAGACCCAAAAACAAAATAAAAGACGGGCATTTCGCCTTTCACCAGAGAGAAGGAGACAAGCGTATTAACACGTTTCTTGACAAACGTCAAACGTTCGTTATTATTATCTCTACCTTTCTCCCTCACCTCTTTTATACTTGAGAACGGAACATTTTAAGACTGGGCGATTACTTCAAAGACATTCCTACCCTACCATAACACTCATAAATACATATATACATCCACACATAGGTTCCTGCCTACATACACAAGGACTCATTCTTGCAAAGACTACTACGAACATTTTGACGACCTTATATCAACCAAAATAGATTAATTTTATTTGTAAACGCTTAAATTGATTTATATGTATATAAATTTGTTGTTTCACTTTAAAATTTGATTTTCTTGTTTTATACCCGTCTTATGGTGGTCTATCTAACTAAGAAGGCCAAATGAAACTAATCTGTTTCAACACTCATACACTTTACTGATAACCGACTATATCTCTTAAAAATTTAAGAAATACGTAACGCAAGTAGTGCAATAATAAAGGAACTGATATTGTTTGTTTAAATGTATTGATTTACTAAGCATAACTTAGTTGTGGCATAAGGCTGAAAGTGTGAAGCACTCAGTAAGGATTAGACTCATTACACAGTATTAATCGATTTAGCGAGACAAGTTTGCTAACAATTACACCACATCGAAGTGCGTTTAAATATAATGTATCTTTAACCTTATATAAACAATAGCTTAAGAATATATTATTTCAAATTTTATACGCTTTTATTGAAGACCTTATGGAAATCAGAATGTTAGTCAAGAACATACATGAAGATATACACAACAACCTAAACAAAGAAATAAAAAATAAATGTGCTGAATCGAAAGAAAACTGACTTGAAGAGAATTGTCGTGAAATTGAGAATCTCAAATATTGTGGCTCCAAAAGATGTTCCGCCATATCAGAGAAAGGTTTGAATCCTACAATCAAATGCATCCTAGTCTCGAATGGCAAGTTCTAACAGACCTTGGAGATATTGCAAATCGTTGGGGTGAATACATTAAGGAACTGTTCAACGGTGAAAGACATTGTAACTCAGATTTATTGAGTCCCCCCAGTTAACAAAATTGAAATTCGATATGCCCTGAAGAAAATGAAAACAGGGAAGTCTGCTGGTCCGGACGAAGTAACAACACAAATGTTGGAAGCCTTAGAAGGGGTGGGAGGTCAAACTTCATGGCATCACCTCAAAGATTTATGAAAATGGGTCAACCTAAAAGGAACTGCTGATAACAGTCATTGTCACCCTTCCAAAGAAACTCCGGGAACTTGAATGATCAGACTATCGAATTATAAGTCTCATGACTTAGAATCCTAATCAAAATTGTACTGGAAAGAATAAAGGTCAGGATCCACCTAGAAATCCCAGACGTGCAGTTTGGCTTCGTTTCCAATAGAAGAACAAGAAACGACATATTTCTCCTCAGAATGATCAGTGAACGTAGCATCCAATACCAGCAAGACGTCTATGCATGTTCCGTTGATTACAAGGAATCGTTCGACAGAGTAAAACACGCAAACCTCTTTTAGATGTTGATGACACATACTCGAAGACATTACTATCAACAAGAAGCTGCTGTCAAACAGAATAAGCTCCTTTCTAACTGGCAGAAGATAGGATATGGCATCCTCTAAGGTTGACCAGCCTCCCTGATCCATTTTAATCCCAATGCTGAATTCATTCTCTATGAACTGGAAGAGTCCTCTGGAGGAACTACTATCAACAGTTGTGTTGTGAATACTATCTGCTACGTCAACTGATCTCCCAAACATTAAGAAAATTTTGTATAAAATGTTTGGGTGATCAGTTACTCCCATTTTGATATATTGCGAAGTTTTAAAATTGAGCTTGAGGTGGTGACAAATACTTTTAATATCCTATTCGGTACACAATTCATTCATTAATAAGTGATGTTTTTTCAGTTTAATTCCGGAAAGAATATATCCGTTTCGATACTACCTAAAACATTGACTAATGTATCTTGTATAATGGTGGTAATTATTTTCAACTAAAAGAAAAATGCACAAAACTTTGTATAAAATTTTATTAGCTTATATCGTGTAGGTTTTTTTCCTTAAAGTTTTATCACTTCAAATTAGGGACCTTCACTAATTCGCTACAAAAAGAGCATACGATGATGAAAATGCCTCAAATTTGATAAAAATAAGTTTTATCGTCAAAATTTTTGTTAAGAGGAAAGACCAAAATATTTTTATTATTTAATTATATTTTTAATCCTATTTAGAACGTTCGAAATTTTGGATAAAAATCATTTTTTTCTTTTTTTTTTCTTGCGTCAGCGGATGGACTATAAATTATTAGCAAATTTTAGCGTCTTTTTTGCGTTGAAAGACACATCGTTGGAAATTCTTGCAAAAATCATAAAACTGTCGGATTTTAATGAAACTTTTAAGACTTATTCACAAATGAATGAAATTTTAGAAATGTCGTTTTAGAAAATCTTTGTAAAGATATTTTTGTGACACGTGATATATCCCACTTAATTTTATGAAAACGAAACTTCAACGATATAATTTTAATGACTATATTAATTAAAAGCAGAACTTCTTGGTGAATTTAAATCATTTTTTTCTTTATTGTAAATAGGACCCAGTCTTACCGAAAGTATTCTCTGAATCGAAAAATAAAAAAATGCAATGAAACTAAGGCGTTATTTAATTATAAAATCTTTTAAATGCTTTTATGAATAAGATATATTGAAGACACTATTGTCTTAAGAAAAAATATTTTTTGACGAATAATGAATTTTTACAAGATTTTCTTTCATTTCTTTAAATTTTAATTAGAATTTATAAAGTTTTAAGCCTTTTAACCTTCAGTTTCAATGGTGTAAAGGTTAAGGAATATTGTTATTAAGTAAAAACTGTATTTACTAATCATAAATCTAAAAGCTTATTACAATTTAAGGTCAGCCAGTATTTTCAAAAGAATTTTAAATTTTTTTATATATCTATAAACGTGCCGATTTTTGTAGATACGGATGTTCAAGCACAACATTATCAGAAAATAGGTGCAATAACTATAGTAAATGTAAAGCCAAAGTATCTAAAATTCGATAAAACATTAGATAACGGAGAATATTTCCTAATTTTTTATGTACTTAAAAACAATATAAAAAGCACTCACATTATATTCATCAATTATTTTTAACGGATATATCTACCGTTAGATAAACATCCATCTGTTAACAAACTGTCAACATCTTAAATAAACAACTACCACCATGTTAAAAATGCATTTCTGCAATATTTTAAACTTAAAATAAGTAATATTTGTTTCAAATTAAACTTTAAATCAGCTAATATTCCTCAAATAAAGTGTCAGAAAAGTATATTTTATTTTTGAAAGTTTTTTTTAATAAAAGGAATTAGGTTGTGATAAACGAAAGCTAAAATTGGAGCCAAAATCACTTTTTTTTAAGAAAAAAACATAGCTCTTTCCAGTCAACTTAAACTAATTTTGAAATAAAATAAGTATTTTATTTATTGGAGATATTGAATTGAATATATTAGCTTGAAATTAAAATAAAAGCTTGAAGAAAGATTTTTCATTTTAAAAAATTCATAAGGGGACGCTAATCTGTGGAGGTACCTATTTCAAATTGGCATTGAACATAAAAATTGAATATTTTTCTAACTAAATTTTAATATGTATATTATTTAATGGGATTTTAGCTTAACTTTCAAGTAATGACCATAGTTGCTGTTAATGAGTCGTTTTGTTTCAATGAATAATATGGCTATGATAGTAATTCTCAACGTGATCAGTAACGCACGCTTCAGGATGCTATCATTTCTTCAGAAGCTCAGTACGTGATCAAGAGAGAGATATAATTTTAACAGTGCAATAAGATAATTTAACACTTTAAACTTTAATTCAAACAAGTCACATTTTAATCATTTATTTATTTAAAACATTACACTGCAATCACACTATGTGAACAGAGCAAAAGCCTACAAGTTTGGTAGGTTAGATGGCCTGAACCAGTGACTGCCGTCTAACTGTTCTCGCTACAGCTTATTTTCCAGTGTACGAAAGCTTAAACGTCAGATTCTGTCGCATAAACTCTGCAATGTTAACATAGAGGACACCAGTCCGCGTAAATATCTCAAAAGGGGCTCTGGATAAGAAAAGGAAAAAATCTGGATAAGAAAGAAAAAATCCTCCGCTCCTTCTCTTAGTTCTCTAAGAAGAACCTTCTTAGAGAACTAAGAGAAGGGGCGGAGGATTTTTTCCGATTCTCCGAGCTAATTAGTCACAGGTTATTGGTTTTGCACTTTTCCTCGAACAGGAAACAATAATTATTATAGTTGGTTTAAGTTTTTATTTGCATGTTTTTATGTTTGTTTGAATAAGTTGTATAGCACTGCCGCGTACTACCTACGAAAGCCCCGACTGAGGAGGGGCAGCAAGCCTGATTGGTGGCCTCGGTTACTGCTTTGTGACCTTCGCTATGTTATCAACACGCTTTTATAATTATTTCAATAAGTTGTTTAAACGTTTCTATTTTTTAGGCAATGTTTCTATTTTTTTTTTTTTTTTAGGCAATGTTTCTATTTTTTCTTAGCAAACTGGTCACCTGGGATTTCTTGCACTTTCTGATATGATTATGGTACACAAAAGTACTTTTGATTTTTATGTGATTTACACGAGTCGATAATTTATGTAAGCTTTTTCGCATACTAATGAAGATGTGCGTCGTGTTGTAATGTGTATCGGCTCGGAATGAGGAAATCGAAAAGCCGAGTTCGAACTCCAGTCAGGTTCATTACATTCACTTACGCGCAAATATCCTTCAGAAAGGTATGAATCTATCGCTTCTCCACACTATGGGTTGCATATCAGGATAGATTGGGTGGTATAGCCTTGGTTGGCAACCAGTCTACTGCAGAAACGGCAAACTACTGCGGGAAAATTATCTGCCTAGTCAGTCATGAATCGAAAGAGTGTATAGTATCACGTATGGCACTTTAAGGTGTATCAGGACTTCTTATCATATCAGATAGTGTAAGATAGGTACGTCCATTAGGTCACGTAAAAAAGCGGCATATCACGATTAAAAAAGACTCATAAATCAACGAAAACAAAGTTTTGTTTAAATATTTTTGTTATTAATTGAAAGCTAAAGCATTAAATTTATGATTTACAGTAAGTAACATATTCTGATGTCTTTCAGATAGAAATTATATAGATTGGAATGTCAAATATATGCTCGATTTTTGTTTAATTTTCTTAAGAAGTCCTCATGACGAGATCAAGTGTTACAGCAACATTTCTGAAAAAACGTTATTTTACTTAACTTTTAAATTTTTCACCTCTTAAACGATTTTTGCATTTCACCTATTTAATGATTTTGCATATTGAGAAAATTCCACCCGACCTGACCCAAGTTATTAAAACCATTTTATTGAATTGCGTACCTTTGAGTAAGGATCGTGTTAGATTTTTCTTTTATTGTAAGTGTTGAACTAATTTCCACCTTAAAACTACAGCTTATTCAATAAAAGCCTGTATGCATTTTGAGGACCACTTATACGTGGAAGTAGAGGTAGATAACTCAAATATACAAGTAAAAAATAATGACACTTTTGAAAATAAAAAAAAATAAAAAAACTTTGAGGAAGCAAAAAATTATACAAAGGGATTTTGTGGCTTGAATTCGTTGGTGTGACGGGTTTTTTCTATAGAGAAAATTTCTATTTGAGTTTTAGTTTCTTTAATTAATTTGGGCTGCTCCCAGAGAACAATTTCACTCTCTTGAATTTGGTGTCGACTCGTTTTTCTTTCTCTGAAGTGATTTATGACCCCTTCTGCTTTGACACTTTGACCTCTTATAGTATGGGTGCTTTTTTGATTTTATCCGCTGGCATGCCTCCTTTTATAAAAAAAAAAACAACAAAAAAAAAAACAGTAGGCTCCCAGGGAACCTCAATTCCAGATTATGCAAGGGCATGAGAACACGTCTCTGATTTTTCAGTATAATAAACATATATTTTTTTACAAATTCAAAAAATGAATCCGCAATAATTGACAAAGAAATAATGTTAGCGGTTCTTTAACTACTAATTCTAAAAATAGATTTTCACACTAATGTAAATGTCAGTCTTTCGTTAAAATAAACTTTTCTCAAAAGAAAGTGTAAAAAAACTAAAAAAAAAACTAGACGATTATATAATTTACACATTTAACTAAAGACTAACTTTATTTTACAGTATTAAAAAATTATTTAAAAAAAAGCCTTGGTATAAATATTTAGAAAAGAAAATAGATTTTTGCCAATATCTCTAAATATCCATTTTTTTCAGTTAATATTGACAAACCTGTAATTTATTTACTATGATAACCATCCAAACTAAGTTTCAAAATTTTGTTGTTTTCATATAGTCGTATTCATATTTTTCTCATTTAATTCGTTCAATTTAAAAAAAAATTAAGTCACAAACATTTATTCATAAATTCTTTCTGTTGTCACGTGTTGATGTATTCGTAAAAATAATTCTATTAATATTTTATAGGCTTTTTGGTAGTCGTGGTTTGAAGACTGAAGTGACCTTTGCAAATTGGATGTTGCTAGGCGTTCCTTTGTCGGCCATCAACCTCGTCCTTACTTGGATTTGGCTGCAAATGTTCGTCCTTCGTTGCAGGTAAGTAGACAAATAAATAGAAAGATTCCACATATTGCAAATGATGAATAGTTTGCGAAAGAAGCTTCAGTTTTGAAATAATTATTTATCTATTTTAAATTTGATCTCTGCTCTCAGGCAAAAAAGAGAAAGTTTCTTTAATTTAGAAGCTGACGTTTCAGATTTTAATATATAAAATATATATAGTATATACATATACATTTATAAACATATAAATATATATCCATATCCATCCATCCATCCATACATACATACATTCATTCATCCATACATACATACATACATTCATTCATACATACATACATATATATATATATATATAATAGTGTATTGGGGCATCATTCACACGTATATTTTTTAATATAACAGACAACGAATTTCTATTATGTTTGATCATGAGCCGTTCTAAACTTCGTATATTTGCTTTAATTTCGGGAGAAAATAAAGACAAAAATTGTTCAACATTTGGATATTTTTTTATTATTCTATTCTTTGATCTGTTCTTTGATCTAAACTTTCGGTTCACATGAGTCATCTTCAAAGTGGTTATATGGATATTTAAACAAAGATATTCACCAAAGATGATATTATGTTATGTTGACATAGAAGATCGCTACGCGACGATAACCATGTATCTATCTATCTCTCTAGATGATAGATAAATACACACGCACATATATATAGATGTAAAAACACACACACACACACACACACACACACACACACATATATATATATATATATATATATATATATATATATATATATATATATATTCGGCCTGAAGAGATGAATATAAAAATATTCATGAAATAAATTATAACCGATATGCATTTTAAAGATTTTTCTTCATTTATCATTATATTGCTCTGTAACTTACATTGAGTTCTCTTTGGATTAATGCCCTCCTTGGAATTATCCCTACCAATTACAAATTGGTATATCTATCTATCTATCTATCTATCTATCTATCTGCTAGGGCCACATGAAATGTGCTGATATCAATGGATGTGACATGTGTACTGTATATATATATATATATATATATATCAGGATATATAATCCTGGATGTGACATGTAAATTTACAGAATATATATATATATATATATATATATATATATATATATATATATATATATATATATATATATATAGAAATAGATAAAAGAAAGAACAAGATATATAATCCGGTGGTCTTATTGATATTTTATTTTTTATAAAATAGTGCTCAATGTAAATTTACAGAGCATTAATATTACAAATTAACTGATTTAAAATATGGTTTTTTCGCTACACAGTAATAACCATGTTTCAAAAATGGAAGCTAAAAACTTTAAATTTAATTTTGTAATCAAATTAAAAACATTAGTTCCTTTTCATCCTCAAGCGAATTTTGGAGTAACTTATTTTTTAAATTTACTGAATTTTAACTGCAAGGGAAATTCATAATTTACGATAACCAAGGATACAAAGAAATCCAATCATCCAGACAAGGGGTGGTAACGTGTTCATTTTTATTAACTTTTATTGTAACAGTTATTTGTTACGTTCGTAAAAGGGGTTAAGTTTAGATACGGGTGGGGATGTATTTTTCAACGAATTCTGACATCCGTTAAATTCATGTCGTCTGGATTTTGGGGGATTTTTGCTGTTTTTTTTAAATTTTACCGTTAACACGAAAAATTCTTACGACATTTTTTCTATTTGTATACTCAAAGATTTTTTTGGCGATGTTTAGGTTAGAATACGTTTTATTTAACTACTATTTTAAAATATTTTTCCTTTTAATTTTTAATAGCCTATATTTCTTTTTTAAAACAATTAAATGTAATAG